>JAQFVV010013264.1:0-179771 GCA_028023455.1 Epiperipatus broadwayi
CAGTGAAAAGGTAGCTAATTGGACTAAAGCTGACAATGGATATAAACACTTAAGTAAATGGATCAGCAAAGGCTGGCCACAAAGTCGGCCCGAGAGACTACATAAAACTTTATGGGACGTAAGACAAAGATTGTCCATAAACAAGGGATGTATTTTAATGGATGATAGAGTGTTGATACCGAGCAGTGGGCGGAATAAGATTCTTCACTTAATTCATCAAGGTCATCCTGGGATAGTGCGGGCCAAAGCTCTGGCTCGTAGTTACATATGGTGGCCCGCAATAAATATTGATATAGAGAAATATGTGAAATCATGTGAAAGTTGCCAAGTAAATGCAAATATGCATGAGAAAAAATATGCTGCTTGGCCGGCAACTGAAAGAGCGTGGAGCCGTATTCACGTTGACCACGCTAGACCATTTCACGGCTTTATATTTTTGGTAGTGATCGACGCTTATTCAAAGTGGACGGAATATAGAGTAGTGAAAAACACCAGTACCGAAGAAACAATCGCAAAACTGAAGGAGATTTTTGCTTTTCATGGGATTCCTGAAACAATTGTGTCTGACAATGGTACCAGTTTCACATCCACTAAATTTGAAGAATTTCTCACAGAATGGGGAATTAAACACTTAGCCATGCCCCCATATCACCCGGAGTCCAATGGTATTGCAGAAAAGGCAGTACAAACTTTGAAGCAAACGTTACGGAAGAAAGGCACTGCAAATATATACAAGACACCTTACATTCTGCCTTATTATATCAACATAGTACTCCGTGTGCTACAGGCAAATCTCCTGCAGAATTAATTTTCGGACGGAAATTACGCACGAAACTATCGTTAATCCACCCAGAACAAAACTTTACACATTACGAAAGCAACACTGAAGATACTATTTACTCCAAAGGAGAAAAAGTCTGGGTTAGAGACATCATCAGGAAACACTGGGTGAAGGCCTTCATAAAAGAAATACTGTCAAAACAAATAATACTTGTAGAGACAGAAACTGGAAAAACAACGCGCAAGCATATAAATCATGTGAGACGTCGAGAAGAATTAGTGCAAACTGGAAGTACGGCAGCACCACGCATTCCCAAATGCGAAGAGAATTCCGACGATCAAGAAACTGAAGGAGCCAATGAAACACCAGTAGAAGAGAAATACGACGATCAAGAGACTAACAAAACGCCATTAGAAGAGAAAACATCTCCACGCAGATCTTCGAGAACAAGAAAAGAACCCGCTTACTTAAAAGACTATGTAAGACTTCAGAAACCATAATTTCTGAAGTGGTGGAGGTGCTATATACGTGTATAATAATGTTTTGTTAAAAGAAAATTATACGTATATAATAATTAATGTTTTATTAAAATAAGTTTTATTAAAAGAAATAGACAGGAATTTTGTAATTTAATTTGGTACGCTATTAAAGATAAGCTTCAGATCAGAAACTAATTAAGCAGCTAGATTAAAAGTGCTGATTACTAAAAGTAGACAATAGCTGAAAATTAATTGGTTTCTGAAACATTCCTTAACAAGAAAAAAGAAGGCACAAAAAACAACTAAGCAGCACTTGTAGCGGAGAACTCATTGAATGCACATGAAGGTCAAGAGTTTTAACTTAGCAACGGAACAAACCCAGTGAATTCCACCACTGAAGGTTAAAAAGTGGACCTAGGAACTTTGCAGGCCACACCGGTCTAGATTATGTTTTTTGTATGCCTTCATGGCCAGCGTTCGTAAGTTAAACTTAATTGTCTTATAACTATATATATATGTACGATTATTTATCCGACTGTTAATTCTATTAAACTATTTGTATAATCATTTGGTTTCTGCTGTCTATTTACCTGATGGTTAAGCCGAGTGAGTGGCTGTACACAGCACCTTTGTTAAAAGTTTACGCATTTACTAAGATCTTATAAAAATAAACCTAACTAAAAGTCTCATAGAATAATGGTTTATGCATCGTTTTTCTCATGCATATAATTTGGGTTTTGAACATGGATGATAAAACTAAATTTTTCATGTATTAAATAGGATTGGGATTATTCTTTCAGATAATTGGTTGATAGCAATCTACTTAATGATTCATAAAGTGATATTTAGCTATTATTAGCTATCAGGAAAAAAAACATTTTTAAAACCATGCTATTTGATATTTATCTAGTCTTTTGATTTATGTCTTTTCCATTGTTTTTTTCTTTTTTGAAAGGCAGTTAAATGCGTTTTTGTCCTGAAATGGTATTTTTTTGTTTTTTACATTATAGAACTATTTATATATTCTATATAAAAAATAATCTAGTTTGAGTACTAGTGCTAGATCCTATTGCATGTATACAAAAACAACCTTATTATATGTATGCAGTCTATACACATGCAATACATATGTTATCCTAAACATTTTTACATTATTTAACACTTATAAAATTGAATATTGCAGATACACTAAAACTTTTTTGCAACATTTTTCAACTTAACCAGAACTGATTACACTAATTTTTTGATTATATAAAATCTAGCTGGACAACCTGTATTTCCATATCAAGTTTCACTAAAGCACTGATTGACTCTATTTTGACCATATAGACATAAATAGCTCCTTGCAACTTTTATTAGTTTTTATTAAATTTTGAAGAACTTTAAACCATATTTATTAGTATATATGGTCCCTATTGACATTAAATATTAATGTTCTTTGTGATTCGGCCTAAAGATAAAGTAGAAGATTCAAAAGCTAGAGATTCCTAGATTAATTTCTAATTCAATTTGTTTTTTAGTTTTCAAATTCATAAAATTTATCAATAAATTAGTTAAATAATTATTGTTTATTATTAAGCATAATATAAATCAAATAAATTCAACACCAGATATTTACATCATCAGCATACAATAAAAAACACTATCAGAAAGATTCATAAAAGCCAGGTTAATTTACTAAAATGGCTGTTCATATTTTAGGTTTATTATGTTGCCGTTATAACCAGATCTCAAAAATTTAAATGATAATTTAATATGTAATTTTTAATGCATTTTACTCAGTACCATCTATTGAATGAATAAGCTACAGTGGAGCATGAACTACATTATATTTTGTTCCAAGCCCATTGAATACAAATGTATATAATGTATAATAGCTTCCTTTTGTTGATAAACAATGATTAGACTAGAATACATATTGTTTATTGAACTGTAAGTTTTTAGCACTTTTCAATATGCCCATATATATATCACAATTGCTTTTCATATGTATAGTATGCATATATAAATTAAGATTATAATATAAACAAAATTTTAAAATATAATAAAAATAGTTATTAATAATAAATAGAGGCATAGTTACATATATTTTACTGAGTGTGTGTTCATTCATGCATATGCTGAAGCAATAGAAATAAAAAAAGCTAATGATATTTTTATTCTTAAAATAAAATAAATAGTGAAATGTCTCACTTTCATCATTAAATGTGCTCTGGGCAATATTCTTTTTTTTTTAATAATTTTTTTCTATTATAGAAAGAGAATAGTGGTTTTGTTTATCAAAAAATTAGAATCTTTGGAAATGGTTTGATTTTAAGTCAATGTCAATTTTAATATGTCCTAAGATTTTGTAAAACTTTTACCATTATACTCAGAATATATTTTATTATCCAAAATATTGCATATGAAATTAGGAATAATAAAGGAATTATAAATTTATTAAACGCACATTGATTACATAAATAATATTTACCGAGGCTGTAACCTCAAAAATACGCGTGTAAAATGTGATAGTAGGGACCTCTACAGGTGTTTAACCACAAGCTTATGCTAGAGGTCCCTATTATCGCATTTTACATGCATATTCTCAAGATTACAGCCTCAGTAAATAATAAAGGAAAAAAATGCATTTCGACATAAACCAAAGATATTTTATTAATACGTTCTCAGAAGAAAAAATGGCTGATCTAATGTTGTAAATTTTCAAATTTTAATGTTTTGTTTTTGTTTGTTGATTTATATGTTTTTGGACAACATGTAATTGAAGTCTTGTAGTTAAATACTGCATTGTTTGCAGCTCCTCTATATTACCTCTTTAGTATATACAGTAAAAGCATATTGTCAATGGCAGCAAATTAATGTAAATTTTAAAGATAAATGAAAGTAGTTTTTAGAAAATAATTAAAGGTAATAGAATACTTTTAGTATTTTTGTTCTAATTATTTAGAATTTCATCAAATGCAAACTGACTTTAATTTTATTAGTATTTATAACCAAATATCTTGTATATCATTTAAATATTTTACCAATTAAATCTAAATTTAAAAAAAAATAAAAACTAATAATAATAATTTTTCAATAATTTTTCCTGACAAATCTGTTTAAACAAATAACATGTTCATTATAATACAAATAATCCTTAACTCATTAAATTTATTCTAATTTCTATCTATTTTAAAATATTTAATATCAGAGGATAGTGAACATTCTGTCATAGCAATAATAAATTCAAAAACAGACATATATATATGTATATGTTATCAGTTTATAAGAATTTTTTGTTTTCAGATTCAACAATGACATATATATAATATTTAAAAATATTGACATTAAAATGGTAAACAGGATTGTTAAAGAATAAACATTCACAATAAAATCACATTAATTAAATCTTGAATGTGTAATGGTAAAAAATAAATTGCTCTTTAGTGGGCAGATGAATATCTCTCACAAACATACTGATGACAAGATTATTCAAACCTAAATACAACACTTAAGATGCTATAACTTCTGTTATCTAAAATAACATCTATGTATGAAAATGGGACACTCAAATATGTAAACAAATGACATCAAATTATATTTTATTAAACAAAATTTGTAATACAAAACACATTTTAGTAATAAATATATTTCTAAATATGTATATAAATAAAATTTGTAAATAAAAATATCAATTTTGATTTATATGGCATTAAAACAGGCAAAACTCACTATATATATTGCCATACCCAGCAAGCTAGAGTAATCAATGGATGCCAGAAGGCTTGTGCATAAAATCCCTATCTAATGCCTACTCATCCAATATCCTCAGATCCAAGGCTCCTCACTGATGAAGGCCATAAGCCAGAAACTAGTCTGGGGCTATTGGATGAGTAGGCACTGGATAGGAATTTTATGCACAAGCCTTCTGGCATCCATTGATTACTCTAGCTTGCTGTGTGTGGCAATATATATATATATAGTGAGTTTTGTCTGTTTTAACAACAGTTATACACAAGCATAAGAGGAGGTAGTCATGTGATGTTTATTAGCTTAAAACCAATCCTGCCTAATAGGATAGTGGTAGCTATGGTTATTAAAGAACCAAAGACACCAAAATGTATGGGTACTGAATTGGTTTCAGACCCATATGACTATATAAGCTGATGGGCTTGGGTTGAAAACATTAAGGTGTTTTCAATTTAAGACTCATAGTTTTGTAGTTAAATGGAGATAAAAGGTATTTGTAGGAGGGTTGCATTAGATCCCAAGATCTAGATGCAGTGCTCTCAGATCCAAGGCTCCTCACTGATGAAGGCCATAAGCCAGAAACTAGTCTGGGGATATTGGATGAGTAGGCACTAGATAGGGATTTTATGCAGCCTTCTGACATCCATTGATTATTCTAGCTTGCTGTATGTGGCAATATATATAATGAGTTTTGCCTGTTTTAACAACAGTTATACACAAGCATAAGAGGAAGTAGTCATGTGATGTTTATATGGCATTAAAATATTCAAATATATTCTATCTGAAGAACAGTTGAGATTTAAACAATAGAGGAATAAGACATGTAATTAATGCAATAAGAACTAATGCTGAGAATTATATGGTGAAGAAGGATTAGTATTTGTTCCAATATTCCTGAAAAGACATTTGATAGACTGAATTGAAAATTTTTTTTTTGGATATTTTAAAAAGTATATAAATATAGATTGGTAGAGAAAAAAATTTATCAGATACATTTGCAAGATAGAGAGCAGTGTTTTTGCAAGATATAGAGCAGTGTTTCTCAAAGTGGGAAGTACTGCCTCCAAGTGGGTGGTGAAAACTTCTAGGGGGGTTATAGTGGGTTCAGAAGCATTGGAGGAGGGAGCATTCAGGTGGTCTAGCCTTTTCTCCAGACTTACTGATCGTCAGCTTTAACTCACTCTCAAATTGCTAATTTTTAAGTTATTTTGCCGGTTTATGGTTATTTTATAAAAAATTTATGTGCAAGAATATATAATAAAAAAGGGGGATAATCAGAGTAATTGTAAATGTTTTGCCCATTTTTGATGGGTTTTTTTTCTCTATTAACAAGTTAAAAGGAATGCAGGTTATTATAGTATGGCTAATTTTAAATTTTACTAATAGATAGAAGTGGTCATCCTGTGCATTATATAAAAAAAAAAAAAAATAACAAAATTGTAAAAAAAAAAAAAAATAAAAAAAAAACGGGGAAAAGGGGGGGGGGGGGAGGGAGGAGGGGGGCGGCCGCGTCTTGGAATTTTGATGGAGAAAGAGAGATGGGATGAAAGACCGATGGCAAAGATGGAAAGTTGGGGGGGCAGGAAAGCTTTATCAAGAGAGGCTGGATTATCAAAGATTTCTGGAGGGAGAGGAAAAGGGAAGGATGGATTTTGGGGGAAAGAGGAATGGGAGGGGTCTATAAGAAAGGAGGGAGAGGAGGATTTTGAGAGAAGGGGTTGGGAGTATTGGGGTTGGTGTTTGTTTTGTTGATGGGGAGGAGGGGTTCTGGGATTTGAGTTGGAAGGTGAGGTATAGGATTTTGAGAATGGGGGAGGAGGGAAAAATGAGATCTGATTGTGAGATGGGAGGAGAGGGGGGATAGTGGAGGTTTTGGGAGGGGATTGGAAGGTGAATAGAATAGTTAGGACATATTGAGTTCTGAAGAATTTATTGAGCCACATTCTATCTCTTGGTTGAGGGGGAGACGATAGATTGCCCACAAGGAACAATTGGATTCTATTTTTATGAAAGTTCTGTTGGTTAAAGAAGAAAATGATTTTGGGGAGAGAGGGAGTTTAAGAGGAACTTCCAATGAGATATAATTCTTGAGAGGATGTTATGATGATGTCAATTTTGTTTAGTAGCTCGTTGTATTTCCATCCTCATTGTTGGGGGGAGGACAATTGAACCCAAGAAAGGGGGTGTAGATGTTTCTGTTAGGTTTTGATATTCCAAATTGTGATTTGGTGTAAGCATGGTGAGATGGTGAATAGGTTCAAGAATGTTTATTTCTTCATGTGATTTAAGAAAAAATATATGTAGGAGATGTGAGAGATGTTTCATTAAGAAGAGGGATGGGATCTATCTCATTAAAAGAAGGGTTTATATAGATATGAGGGGGATGGGGTGGGGAATGGGTGGGTTGAAGGATTATTTAGAGAAAAAAAATTCTCGATTTTAGGTTTCATGATTGAATGTATAAAGGAATGTTATAAGTAGTATTATTGGAAGGCAAATTAGTTGGATGGTGGGGGATTGTGTTTAGGATAGATCAAAAGGTATGTGTGTTCTTATATTGTTGGAAAGTTTTGTATGATTTTCTCTTGAATTTTATCTTTTATATGTCGATAATTTTGATTAGGAGGGAATGGATAGGCTATGTTATTTAGCACAGGTAAATCTTTCTTTTATAAAAGGGATGATATAGGATTCTGGAAGATGTAGGTATCAGTGGTGAGATAATTTGTAAATGTATGGTAAATTTTTAAGTGTAAAGAAGAAATCTAGGATTCATGATGGGGATGAGTGTGTTCAGGAGGTTTTAATTTTGGAGATGTATAGTTCAGTAATGTGTGGGTTGTTTGGTCTTTCACAAATTTGTGTGTCTGGACTTAATGGGTGAGTTTGGTGGAATATATAATTTTGTTAAGAAATGTGAGGAGTAAAATAAGAAAGAGGAGGGTGTGTGTTTCTTTTTGGAGATCTGTATAGTGGAGAAATCTTGTTGTTCAAATAATTGGTGTGTAATGATATATTCACAAGAGTATTCTGGTTTGTTTATATGTATGTTTTAGGAGTAGAATTTGTGGGATGTTGTGTTCTGTAACTTGGATGTTTTCAGTTAGATGTAGTGATCAAGTTCTGGAGTAATTTATGGCCTTTCTGGTATCTATTGTATTGGTTAATAAAATTTTGTGTTGTGGTTATAAATGTATTCATCTTTGTAATGTGGTAGTTCATATCTTCTGTTCTTGAAAGGTGATGTATATATCTGAGATTAATTGGGGGGGAATTGTGTGTTGAGTAATTCATGTTCGGGAGGAGGTTGGTTGATGTATGAGGTTGTGGTTGAATTTGATGGTAGTTGAAACGAGATGATCTGAAAAGGAATGGAGAGTGTGTATCTATGAATGAGATCATTTCAGGAGAGTAGAATATGAGGTTATGGTGAGTGAGTATTCTGGTATAGAAAGATAGTTTCATGAAGAGTGTTTACTGTGTATGTTTCTAGCAACATTTTTAAATATTTTTCTCAAAATTGTCAAAAGTGTGGTTGAAATCAAGAATAACTGGGTAGGTTGATTAATTGTATGTTTATATTATGTATAACTTGTGTACTATTTGTTCATCTTTAAGATATACATTAATAAGAGTGAATAGAAAACCTGGATTTGTATAGTAGCAATAATGAATTGGTATCTATGTGAATTTTGAAGAAGTAATAATTGAATTTCTATTGATGATGAGAGCAAAGGGTAGTGAGTGGAGAAAGAGTAAATAAAGTAATAAGCTCTTATTGTTTTTATTATCGTGGGGTCTGTGTGAAGGTGAAGCTTAGTTTCTGATAAGCAAAGTATATCTGGTTTTTGGAGTTTGAACCAATGTGAGATAGCAAACGCCCTGTCTTTGGAGTTAAGCCCCCTGACGTTGAGTGACGTTATTGTGTTTTTTGTTTAAAAAATAAAATAATTTAAAGCCAATATCAGTTGAGAGAATCTAAAAATTTGTCATATCTCAGATTTGTTTTTGTTTTTTTTGTTTTGTTTTGAATCTTTTGTAAATATAGAAAAAGCTATTTCCATTGTATTAAAATTAGTAACTATATGTAAAAATAGAAAATGAAAGAAGTGAAAGATAAAAAGGTGTAAAAAGCCATATTAATTGTGTTATGATCAATTATACAAGAAATTGGAGATAATGGCTGTAATAGTGAAAGAGGGGTACTCAATTTGTATTGCTATAGGTGTTGCTATAAAATGTTTTCAGAAGGTGATCGGGGGCAGGGTCTCTTCTGAGTTTATTGTTTTCCTTGCTATCTTTTGTTTGCTGGGTGGTTAAGGGTTTGCTAAACTAAGAGAAAATATTCTACTTGTAAAGCAGTGGAGAACTTTATGAAAGAAGACAGAGCGGAGACTAGCTTCGAATTATAGTCTGTCCATGATCAACTCTTGGTTGGCTGCAGTCATTATTATAAAGATTTCTAGAGAAAGCTGAGAAATATAAAAATGCTTAAATTTTATCATTAAAATGCTAATGAAGTAAATTCCCAATGTTAGTGCACCAGTCAGACTTCTATGCTGCTACCATGTAGCCACAGATGCTAGCTGCTGCTGATGAACACCTTAATGCCTGTTTTGCTGTAAAGAAGGGAAGCCCTCACTATCTTGTTTGTCATGATTTAAAGCACACTTAAAAGTTATTAAGTCTGGAGACTGTTAATGGAAAGAGACCAGAAGATTTCTGGATGGTATATTTTTTTATTATTATTATTTACTATCATTATGTCTTGTTGCTATAAATTTTAATTTTTTTTCCTCTATAAATTATTATTTGATTTTCCTTATTTTAAAACAGTTCTACCAAATTAATTTCTGGAATGCTTGTGTGTATGCCAAAGTGTAGATATATATTTGTTTGTTGTTATTGTTGTTGTTTGCTTTTAACACACTATTCTATTTGAAAAAAGAGAAACTTACTTTGTGTGAAATTGTTATTATTTTTGTAATCTCTGTATGTGATTATTGAAAATTTATTGACATGCTGATTTGTTGTGTTTTTTTTTTTTTTTGTTGGCAGTGGTATTTCCTTTTTGAAAGTGTTTTTTCCTTCTCAAAAGTGGCACATAAAGGTGAGGTTTAGGTTCAGCCTTTCAAAGATAAACTGCCTAAAACTTCATGGTACCAATTAGCAGGGTATTGGATAGGAAGAAATCAGGAATTATAATCGATTTTTGTTTGATTTTACTCATTTAAACTTTTTTTTTTTTCTATTTGATGTTGAGTTTATGTTGATGCCTTTATGCGTAACATTGACATCATGTTACATCTTGTGTGCATTGTATGAATTATGGGCTAGGCATCATTCAGTACAGTATCATTAGTTGCTAACTATGTCAAAAATACCAAACAGATTGAACACGAAAAACTGTTATACTTAGGAGGAGCATTACAAAATTTATGTCTTGCAAAGGGGGCAGTGGCCTGAAAAAGTTTGGGAATCTATGCTATAGAGAAATATATCACGTAGAGATAATATATATATCTTTTGATATGTTTAAAATTTATTGAGATTATTGTTGTTTTGATAATAACAAATAGCATTGGAAGTTCATTTATCAGACTTATTGAAAATAAGACAATACTTATAGACAAATTAACTAACAAAATGACTTGTAGAAAGTTCTATATTTTATAAATAGAACAACTTTTTATATATTTAAAATGTACACATATTTAAATAATCTATTGGAAAAATATTTGACTTCAATAAATCTCTTAAGAAAATAATATTGTAATAAGAAAACATTTGAATGTCATTTCTTACTATATAATACATATAAAAAATATATGTCATACAAATTAACTATTAAACAATAAATGAATAAAGATAAAATGAAAGTAGGTTGTGACATGAAAACATTAAGATTAAAGCACTGGGCAAGAAGTTATAGAATAGATTATTGTTTTTAAATATTTAATAAATTGAATAACTGATGATGGAATTAGGGATAAAAAAAATTGAAAATTACATTATAATGCACTGAAATTAGATTTAAGAAAAAGACGTTAAATGTTTTGTTTGGGAAATATTGAAATTAAAATGTAGATAATTAAGAAAAGAAAAGGGGAAAATGTGGACTTGGAGAATCAAAAGAGTAAATTGGAAGGATAAATTTAACTAATAAAAATATTAATAAGAGAAAAAAAATACTTGTAGAGGAAATTATGAATAGGAAGATAAAATGAATTGGATATGTACAATTTGATGTAAAGGAATTATGAGAGAAATGACGATTATCAATTTTTCAAAAGTGACTACTTATGAACATTTAAGATATGCATTAGAGCAGCATTTCTTAAACTGTGGGTTGTGACCCCATTTGGGGTCATGAAGCAAAAAGTTGGGGTCACAAAAATTTAATTCAGATACATGAATTTAAAGAAATATTAGCTGCAATCCCTTCATTATCTTTAATTTAATATATTACATTTTCTGTACAGCACAATTATAAAATTGTAATGATAGCCAAGTTGAGCTGTAAATTATATTTACATATTGAAAAATAATACTAAATGCATCATAACAGTGATGTTGCATTGCAATTTCAGCATATAAGTTATTTCAGAATCAAAATATATGCTGCAGTGGTGAGAATAAGGTTGGTGCCACTGTGATTATATAATGCATTTCTGATCAAGTTATTTGTTTCGGTTTCATTTCAACAAATATCCACATTGCAAGAACAATATAATATTGTATTTTACTATTTTACTTGACTAAGGTTAGCATTTACTTGAATAAATATTATGAGTTATTTTTTATATATAAAAATGTTTATATACTTTTTTTCTCACTTTTTTATTCAAAATTTATCATACTATTAGTTATTATAAAAAAAAATTTTTATTTGAAACTTATTTTCATTTAATTATTAACAAGTAAAAACATATTCTTATTTTTTAAATTTAACAGGTAATTTATAATTGATTTATTGATATTTTTAAATATTAAAAAATAAAACATACGGGATATTAAAAAATAGAACATACGGGGAGTAAATATGCTTTGTATAATTAAACAAAAAACACGGCTGCCACTTGTTGTCTCTGCTAACTAATAAGTACTGTTATTTTGCTTATATTTTAGGATAAAAATACTTTTTACCCATGGATAAATGGTTGAACTTGAGTACAAAAGGTAATGATGCAGATGGCAATGCTACAAAGCCTCTTCAAGCAGGATCTCATAATCAGAAAGAGGCATCTAAGATGCAAAAAAGAAAATATGATGAAACATTTCTCCAATTTGGCTTTACTTTCAACAACTGTGACTGTAATGAACAACCTCTTTGTTTAATTTGAAATAATGTTTTGTCTATGGAAAGTATGAAACCATCAAAATTAAAAAGGCATTTTGAATCCAAGCATCCTTCATATGTCAATAAACCAAAAGAATTTTTCAAATGACTGTTAAAAACTTCAAATAAAGAAAAACAATATTTTGAGAAATTTACAACTGTTAATGAAAAATATTTATTTGCATCATATGAAGTTTCATATCTGATTGCTAAAAATAAAAAGCCATACATCATTGGAGATCTTATATTACCTGCTGCTATTAAAATGGTAGAAATACTTCATGGAAGTAAATATGGTGATGAAATTGTCAAATGATACTGTCACTAGTAGAATTTCTGGAATTAGCAATGACCAATTTGAGCAACTTATTACTAGACTTAAAGAAAGCCCAACATTTACAATTCAATTGGACAAAACAACTGATATTTCAAAAATAGCTCAATTATTAGTGTATGTCAGATACATTTATAAAAAAAACAGTGAGGAAGAATTGATATTTTGTCATTCTTTGGAATAACATACAAGAGGGGAAAACATATATAATAAAGTAGACAAATTTTTTTAAAACTGATTGTTTAGAATGGAAAAATTGCTTTGGAGTATGCACAGATGATGCAAAAGCAATGACTGGTTAAAATATTGATTTTAAATCATTTGTTAAAGCTTCTGGTAATAATCATGTAACTTTTACACACTTCCTGATCCATTGAGAGAGCCTTGCAGCAAAAAAATTAGCAACGGAATTGAACGATGTGCTTCAGGATGCTGTCATCATTATTAAAAGCCATGCCCTTAATAGCCGTTTATTTTAAAATCTTTGTAAAGACATGGACTCGAAATACAAAAATTTATTATTACATGCCAAAGTAAGATGGATATCAAGAGGGCAAAGTTTAAGAAGATTATTGTTTTTAAAAGAAGAAATTATTGTATTTTTAATTAAACAAAAATCTGATCTTGCTGCTCTTTTTCAAAATGACTTATGGCTATCAAAGCTGTGCTATTTGTTTGATATTTTTGAGAAGCTAAATTATCTTGAACTTGTCTCTTTAAGCAAAAAAATAGCAATACTTTTATTTTAAATGATAAAACTGAAGGTTTTATTAAAAAGATCAACATTTGGAAGAATAGGGTGGAAAATGATTCATTGGAAATGTTTTCGACTATCGACAATTTTATAATTGAAAAAAATAATTATAAAACTTTAATTGCAAAAATTATTATAGATCTCTTAAAAACCCTAGAAACACAGTTTTGCAGATACTTTATATTGAATTTAGATTTCAAAAAGTTATCTTGGATTCAAAGACTATTTTTGATTGACAATAATGAGATTAATCACTTGCCATATAAAGCCCAAAAGGAATTTTCTAAGCTATTGAGTAACTTAAACTTAAAACTTAACTTTCCACAAAAATCCTTGACTGGATTGAAGCTATGACTGAATTTCCCACAATTTCTGAAATGGCATTAAATGTTCTTCTGCCATTCAGCACCACATACTTATGTGAGATGACTTTTTCAGCTTTAATGTATATTAAATCCAAATATTGTTCAATGCTGAAAAACATTGAAGATGCTTTACGTCCAGCAGTATCAAATATTTCACCAAGATTTAACTTGTTATGCAGCAAAAAACAAGCACATCTGTCTCATTAAAACGTGATTTTCTTTCATTAATTTTTGTATACTTAAAACAAATTCTAAAACTACTTATTTTTATATGTATATTGTTTACCAAAGAAATAAATTATTTATGGGAATATTTATTTCTATATCTATTTTGTATTTAATAACTTGGGTCGTGAAAAAATCTGGATGATAAAAAGGGGTCATGAATGAAAAAAGTTTAAGAAGCACTGCATTAAAGGATAGAAAAAACCAAAGAAGATATATGGATTAATCTGACCATAAGATCTGATTCCTGCAGGTGTTTTTTTTTTAATTCATATTAGAAGGTTCCATTTTTATAATAGACATATTCTGTTACTAATGCAGTAAAAAATTACAATATCTGTATAAAGAATTTACCCCATAAAACACTTTTGTATAATGATAATTTGCATTTCATCACACGAAGTAGATAGACTGTTATTGTTTGTTCCTTCCTTTATATCTCATAACATTAAATTTCATTATGTAATAAGCAATATTCAAACGTGTTTTTCAGTAGGTTATTTAATATGTATATATTCGAAGTATAAAAAAATTATTTACAATAGACAGAAAAAGATAATAAGATGTTTGAAAAATTATAACCTTTCTTCTATTCGATGATGCAATTTTAAATATATATATTTAAAAAAATTCTTTTTATAAACTTTCAAAATACTTTAATCAAAACAGCATGTACAAATAAAATATAAAACCAAAGAATAATTTGTATAAGACGGGAAAAAAAGTTGCCATCTTATCTAAATGATAATTATATAAATAAATATTTACATTTTAAGTGAATATTAACATTTAAATTATTTGTAGTAATAATTACAAATAAATAAAAGTTCACAGCTGTTAGATATTGTAAATAAACATTTTTTTTTTTTAGTTCTGGTAGCATAGAGTAAAGAGTTCATCATACCTATTATTGCATTTAATTTACACTTCAAAGATCTCGATTTATTGTAAGCAAAATACTTCTCTTTATTGTGTGTGTGCGTATGTGTATGTTGTTGTTTTTTTTAGGAAAAAAATATAAGGATCAATATTTTTATTTACATGTACAAAAAAAAAACAACTATCTAGTATTCTTATTTTTTCTATAATAAAATCTGTAGATTAAATTTTTAGTAAATAACATTTTTTTTCCCCTTTAGACTTTAATTTTTAATTTTCATTATACAAAAATTCAGACATTATGAAAAACAAAATTATTATTCAAATAAAAAAATTCATAATGTAATGGCTTTATCATCAAAGTTTGTTATTAAATCATAGGAGTATTTTATTTATTAAGTATTCATTTATTAGATAATCAGTCATTTGAGATGCTCTAGCACCAAAGTGGTGAACAAAACATATTCCCTATTTAATTAAGCAAATCATTTCCCCCCTCTTCTTCTTCAGAAAAGTTTTTAGGAAACATTTTATTATCTAACAAGACATTCTCAGTACTGAATGACCGATTAAGATATGTTCTAAGCATAAAATGTCATTCAGTTTTATAGGACATTATATACAAATATATGATCACATTAATTACTGAGTAGATGGAACGTACAAAGAAAGATTTCAGTATGTGTGAAGCACTCGAATCCAGGCTTAATATGAAGTTGCAGAAAATAAATAAATAAAATTTAAAAAAATGCAATTAGTTAATTTCATTTTATAAACCACATTTGAACTGTGGAGCTAAATACTAAAACAACTGGTTTTAATGCATTGGGTGCATAATGTCCATAAAATGATTAAATGCACTAGCTGAATTAAGCATTGACAACGATATTATTAAAGATTACATGTTTTCGTAGTATTACAAATAATATGGTAATTTACTGTATATATATAATTATAAAATATTATATAATATATATGATATAACTTTGTAAGTTTCTGTTATAAATATATAGTGGTTATTAAAATTATAATAAAATTATGATAAGTGTTTATTAAATATTAGTGTTTATTAAAATTATAATAAAATTATGACAAGTGTTTATTTAATATTAATGTCCATATGTCTGTATTGCATGCTTTTCTAAAAAGAATTCTATGAAGCCATATAAAGAATGAATCTCCTCAAATACAGTTTTTTTATTTTCTTGAATGTTATTTTTTGTGTGAAAAGAATGTTAGACTTTGTAGAAAAATTTTGGGAGGGTTTCTTATTTATATGAACCATCACATAAATTCTCTGGCCAACAGCATTTGGTTTTACCATCATTTTACCAGAAGGATTAAAGGTGATTACATTCAGTTTATTGCTGAACATAAATTTGTTAACTAAAAGTCAGATAATTATCATTATACAACCTAGTTTAATTGGGTTCAAAACTTATCATATCTGAAATTTTTAGGTTATTAATTTATATTGTAAAATAAGTCTAAAAGATGGAGAATAGATGAGTATAATAAAAATCAGAGCCCTTTATGATAAGAAGTCTAACTAGTCAAAAAGAATGATCATAGAAGTTTGATCTCACAAACATCTACTGTCCATTAACTTTACTCAAAGTGAAATGTAATGGCATTCTTAATTTAACAACCAAAAAAATATGACTATGCAGTTTCAATTTTTATTTTACTATAAAGTGTCAAAAACTATTCTGTAATTACAAATTTTTATGATATATTATCTTAGATAAGATCTTTAATACAATCTCAATAAACAACATTATCTATCATTTTCATACACAACACCAGACAATTTATCCAAATCTATATATAATACTTACTCCCACTACTTCTTTAAGATCATCAAACAACTTTTTCCTTTGCTTTCCTTTTTCATTTATTCTCTAAAATTCCTTCCAAATATCTTTGATAATTCCTTTACATTTACATTTAAAATGAACATATACATATGTATATAAAGTAGAATTAATATGTTAATATTACAAAAATTACATACTTTTAAAAAGCTTAATAAATAATCATATTTACTCATTAATTTATCATAAAACTAATTTATTTAATTATTATGATGTTATAAATTAATAAAAAAAATGGCTTTTGCTTCAAACATAATTTACACTTCAATTAATGTTTGAAAATATAAAAACTTTTCAAGTGAAACACTTTTATCCTTACTGCTAGTATCCCACTGACAACAAGAAAGTCTAACATTTGTCTCTATTAATTCAATGATTCTCAGATTTTATGATATCAGAGTACTGTGATGGTGATGCTACACTTTGGTCCTAAATCATTCTTGTAACTATCTTTCATACTATTTTTCTGGTTTTGTATTCATTTGATGGTAAAAACTGGAACAAAGTAAATATTGGGTTAACAGTTTAAAAAAAATCTATTTCACCTTAATAGAGCAACTAGAAGTAAGTTAATAAATTCTCTGATCTTCAGAATATAAGCAAACTTGTATTGTTGTTAGCAATGAGCAATATATATATATATATTTTCTGATGTTTATTTACAAATTTATGACTAATTTTATATAATATTTATAAAGTAATTTTTTAAAAAATATTTCATGATTATACATGTATATTTTTTTCAAATACACTTTATTTTTAAAAATAAATTCATAGTAATAGTAAAAAAAACTATGATAAGTAACACTCTATCAAACATCTTTATACAGAGCTTAATTATAAATATAATTGATTCAGGTTTTAGAAATAAAGTTTAATCAATAAATATTTTGATAATTTACTTTTTTTGCTGTAATTGTCTAAAAAAAAAAAAATGTTGTCATTATGAATTTCACTTTATTATTTTTTCTAGATTTGCATAGTTCAAATATGATTTTTAGAATATTTTTCTCATTTATTAACTTATATTTCTAAAAAATCAAATACAATTTATTGATTCACAATCTACCCTATATATATTGAACTGGATATTCTATCCAATTCAAAAGTTTCATCACAAAAATAAAACTAATTTTTGTTTTTAATAAAGTTTTAAAAGAGAACATTAGAAGTTTTGCATATAAAAGTACATGTAATAACACACATATGCAGTTATGTTTTAAAATTCTGTCATTTCTATTTTTTAATAGATTTTATTTTCAAAATAGTTTTCTTTTGGTCACTTATTTGTTTGTTTTCAAAGTAATTAAAAGCAAGCAAACTTTTAATTTTATAAAAAAATATTCCAAATTTTAAAAAAAGTTAATCCTTTTTAAAACAAAGCATTTTAGTTTTGGAAAGTTTTTTCTTTTGTAATTGCATTCTTGTTGTTTTGATAGTAATCAATTTTTAATTTATTTTAACCCAAACTGAGACTTATTTTTACATATTTTAAAATTAATTATGAATAAGTTTAACCCTGGTCAGAATCTTTAATTAAGATTAAGTCTAAGATAAAGATTTTCCCTGGCCAAAAACTTCTAATTAAAAGATGTTATGGAAGATAAGAGCTCATATGAATAGCCCTGGGACTTTGGATTAATTATTCTTCAGCTATTGAGTTTTAGCTATTTGTGACGCATATTGATTCAACTTTGTATGCTAGTAGAGATCCAGACTAAAAGTGATGTGCTGCCAAATTTAAATTACTGTCTTCAAATTGCTAAAAAAAATCTTTCCTGAAGAATGCTAAAACAATATGCTAGGAAGAATTGCCTCAACATCATGCCATGTTAAACCAACTTAAAGACAGTCCCCAGATCCCAAATTGTCTCTGCAAAATCATGTCATAAGAGCTTAAACAAGAATAGATCCCTAATTATTGCTTCCAGCCTCCAAAATAAAAAATGGAAACCTAAAGTCTTCGCCGGAACTCTCCAGTAAAATGAACTGTGTGCCCTGCTGAAAAACATCCACCAGTCTTAACCTTATACCATGAGGTAACATGTTTTCTTATTATTTCCAGGGTTTTAAAGTCTCAGCTTAATATTAAAAAGTAAACTATTTTTATATCTTTTGCCTGTTAAATTTAAATATTTTGAGCATTTTTCTGTGTGTTGTATGTTGTATTTATACCATGTTGGAATCTTAGTTTGAAGGTTCCATGTTTGTTTTGAATTTATTTGTCAGAGTGTGCACTAAGTTTATTTCTTAAAGCTATTTATAATTGTTATTTCACTTTCTTAATAAATGCTTGGGCAGACATAAATAATTTTCTGATTACTTATCTGTCTCCTATTGAGCCTTTTAATTATTATTATTATTATTATTATTATTATAGCAGCTTAGTTTTGGCCAATCGTTTGATTGGTGATTCACCAGTTATATATTTCTGCTTTTCCTTAAATCAGTGATTTAATTATCTCTTTGTTTGTTTAAAAATTACTTGCGCCGCTGAAGTATTTGCTCAGATTTCTATTTTCATTAAATTGGAGATTTAAGTTTTCTCCCATTATACAATTCATACTTCGTCATATTCTTTATATATTTATTTTTCTTGCATTGTAATCAACTGTGACAATCTTCAACATGGTTGCTATGCAGTAGTTCTGTGAACATTATGACATCACTAGTCAATAATCTAGTGATCGCTCACTCACGCTGGTTTCATTGATTCATGCAAGAATTTTTCATTTGACATTTGTTTTAAAATTTTGTGAACACGGAAACCAGAGTTGCTTAGGTGACTCTTCAGCTGAAAGAAAATTATTCCCTCCCTTTTAAAACTCTATTAGAAAATAAGCCTGTCTGCCAGAGCATTTTATGTTTTATTTTTGTTCATACAGGCTTTGATAGAATTTAATAAAAACTACATCTATTGTAAATAAATCCCTGTACTTGAAAATTTTTTATATTAATTTTAATAAACTATAAACTTAAGAAATTTTGAAATTATTTTAGCTAACATTTGTTCTAGCTTTATTTTCTTAATTGTCTGAACAATATTAATGAGCACTTGCTCTCCCTGGGTTTGGTCGGTGCAAGTCATCATCATCATTAACTTTTGATCATGGTAAATAAATTTTCCAGGTACACAGTAACCTGGTGATGCCCTCCATAATCAAAAGAATTAAATAACTAACCATTACAATATATATAAAACCAAAGTAATGGAAATGATATTAAGTGATGATCTTAAATTGGGGTTATTTAAAAATTTTATTTTGTAAGTAATTATATAGTTATTAAAATATATAAATGTAACATAATTAGAAGTGATTTGAAGTCAGCTTTCAAGCTGCCTATAGCTATAGGTTCCATCTTGTACACCGATACACATGTTTGCATATATGTTAAAAGATAAAGGATCTCCAATATATGTAATCATGCTCAGCCAGCCCTCATCAGTTGGTCAGATCATCACTTTACACACATATATATAATCAATGTTCAGTTTATATTAATAGAGCAAATTTTCAAACTTTAATGACAGGCTTCAATCTTCTCCACCCTCCAACTCTTCAGCCATCCATATCATTGAAAATCTATTTCACTCTATCTTATATAACTGATACACATGACTACATACTTGTGAAAAAGATAAATGATCAATATATGCGTGATATGCATGGCAAAAGAGTTGGAGGGTGGAGAATATTGAAGCTTGTCCATTAAAGTTTGAAAATTTGCTATCTTAATGTAAACTGAGCACTTATTATATATGAGGATGCAAAATGATGATCTGGATCAACTGATGAATTCTGGCTCAGCATGAAATGCATATATTGGAAATCATTTATCTTTTTCACATGTATGTAGTCATGTGTATCAGTTGTATAAGATAGACGATAGCTGTAGGAAGCATGAAAGTCTGAGTTCAAATCCCTTCTAATTACATTAAGTTCAATATAGACAATATACTTGCATTTAAATATTATAAATGTAACTTATAGAATATTTTTACTTTTTTAAAAAAGAATATAATTCTGTATTTAAAATAAAGTTATTGTGTTAGATAAATATTCTTCTAATCTTTATTACTGAGATTGAAAGTTGAGAAAGCTTAATATATTTGAATCTTTCAGTATTATTTTTTTTTTAAAAAATAATGAAGTAATGATTTTAAGAGTGACATTAAATTGGGGTTGTTTTAAATTGTTAAAATATAGACTTACTGTGTTACATACATTTTGTTTTAGTATTTTTTAAATTTAATGTTATTATCTTTCTTCTGCATTCTTCATTGAAATTTATTGCAATTTTTCAGTGTTTAATTTTTGTCTTTTGAAAAAAATAATAATTAAAGTGCTATTAAAATATATAAATGTAACATATACTTATTTGATTTTAAGTTATTTAAATATAGACTTATTGTGTTGTAGAAATGTTCTTCTATACTCTTTTAATCATTCAGAATTTATTTTTATGTCTTTTGAAAAAAAAATAATGGTAGAAATGATGTTAAAATATAACACATATGTTTTTTTATAATGCTCCATTAAAATTAATGTTATTGTAGCTCTATACTCCATTCCATCAAATACTGATTTATCTGTCATAATGATGATGTACATGCACTAAATAAATAAAAAAATTAATTTAATCAGCAACCAATCCCTTAGTATAAAATAAAATTTTAATACTAAAATAAAATAGGGAATTACTAACTGAAACTGCCATTAAGGGATCATGCAAAAAATATTGAATTGTGGAAGAATTAAGACTAATTTAACTTTTAGTTACACATTTCATAAAAAGATGGAATCATTTAAAGAAATTGCATTTGGGATTTTATTTTTTTTATTTTTTAACAGGAACTATCTTTTTTTGTCAGACATGTTTAATTGATTTAGTTTTTTTAATGCTATTTAGACAAATAATACATATTTTTAAAACTTTAATTAGAATTTATTAAAATAAATTATATTTAACAATAAAAACACTAATTATTTAATTTTCTTTTTTTTTTAAAGTTTATCATATAGATTTGTTATTCTACTGATAAAAAAATAGTAAATATTTCAAAACTGTATTTTTTATAAAAGTACTTTACTTTTTGTTTTAATTTTAAAAGATATAATTATAAAAATATATGTAATAAATACAGTTTTTAAAACAAATACATTAAAAATTTAGATCTGAATATCTATTTTCAAATGCATTCAAACATTTTTTTTTCAAAAGATCATTGTTGACCAAAGCATCTAGTTAAAAAGTTAATTAAAAGAAACCAAAGCAGGCATAATCAACAGGACAGCACAACATAAATACACCTATAATAGAGCAAAGAAAAATAACGATAACTCATCAACATTCTTAGAACATTCCAAGAACACAGGACATGTGTTTGAACCTCCAACCCCAAAATAGTCGACATTGAGAAAAATGACATCAAGTGGAAAATCAGAGAAGCTTACTTCATTAATGGCAATAATAACGATATCAATAGATGGGATACCTGCTTTGACATCTCCAAACAAACTATCTAGCTCATTTGCATACACTTTGCATACCGCTTTGTTTCCTTGCCCTATTTCCTCATTCTGCATCTCGCATTACCGCTATGAATATGAGGCAAAAAGCCTCAAAAGCACTTAGCTTATAATAATTTTCAAATCTTTATAGCTTCTCGTTCAAGTGTTTCATATGCTTTTTAATTTGTAGATTAAAAGAAATGCAAAGTTATAGACAAACAAAAAATCTCTCCTTTTAGATGATTGTGAAAATAAAAAGGCTAGAATTTAAATTATTGTTTCTATTTAAATGGAGGAATTGGAACAGTTATTTCTAAATTATAAGAATTATAATTTTTTAAATAATAAAAATATTGCTTTAAGCTAAAAAAAAATCTGATTATGTATATTGTGTCAGGGTTATGATTTATCAATGATAGTTTTAAAAAAATGACAGATCAAAATTGTTATTCTGCAAAAAAAAAAAATATATTGTATTTTAATAGCACTGTCAACTAAAGAAAGCAGATGATAAATGTGAAAAAATAATACATGTGCATACAATGAATCAAGGGTCATGGTGTACATTTATATTTAAAGTTAACATAGACATAAAAATAAAGGTTAAGTATAATTTTAGCACTCATAAAGATATGATATTGCATCACCATTCATAAAAATTACAAATAGTTTTTTATAATCAGTACATTGATAAATATATGACCAATCCAAATTAACTTGGAATCTTAACTCTTTAGCTAATAATAATTAAGTATTTATTTGTCACCAATAAGAAAGATTAATAGTTTTCTATGGGTTAAATCCATGGGCAAAAAATTGTAAACCTGTTTGAAACCTAAAATAATTTTCAAAATTCGCTTGCTCAAAATCAAAATCTGGATCTCCATTAACATCATACAGTATATCTAGATTGTATTTGTGTGATGCCTGACTTGCTTACTATCATTTAGCATGAATTATTACAAATTCTACTCTAGATTTTAAGTTGCACTGCAAACAAAGAAGAAAACTAAAATATTATTTCAATAAATTATCATCCAGTTGTGGAAATCCTATCTTTTAAATAATAACCATTCACCTTCTTTTGCTAAATATTTACATTAATCACTACAATGATTCATCAAAATTGTTTATATCATTATTATTTGTTAAAATTGACTTTGAAATCTTCAAACCCATGTTTTTGAGAATACCTCAGGCTTACAAAAATAGACAATATTTCAAATTTTTATTTTCATTAATAATTTTTGTTTTAATAATTAAAAGTTATATAATACATTTTCCATTAAACCTCCCCCCCCCAACTTATTAAGTTAATATAACGAAAATACTTATCATTTATTAAAAATATCTATCATTATTTATTAAGTAAAAGAAAAATAATTAATTTAATTAAAATACACATTCCAAACTGCGATATGCATCAGTTCATATATATAACTTGCAAATCTTGTTTAATTAAAAAAAAAAGATTATTTCAACAACAGGGATACGAACTAAAGAAGAACAAATATTTATAAACAAGTTTATAACAACAAACAAAACAAAACTCAGAAAGATACAAAATATGCATGTTAAAAAAAAAAAAAGGCAAAATACCAAAAATGTTATATATCCAGTTATCATTTTTTTCTATCCCAACAATTATCAGTATATATTTCTTCTAATATTCTTATTCACACCAAAAGGATCTAAACACAAACCATTCAAACTGTCTTATATGTACATCATCTCTCTTCATCATCATTATCTAATTCCTCAATTTAATTGAATCTAGTTTTTTTTATACTTTTTTTAAAGTCCATTCAGATTGTCAGTATTTTCCTCCTTTTTTTTCCACTTTCACTCATATTCTGTATTATATTCCATACAGTATTACACTCTATGCCATAGTTCTTTATATGCCTTTCTTTATTATTCTGATCTGTTTACTTCTCCAAACTCAGTTTAGAATAATCTATTACTAATGTAACATAAAATTTCATAATTGCTAATTTTTTTCTTCTTATATACTATTTATATATAAATAATAAAATCTAATGATTAATGTCTATGTATAAATGGATAACATATAAGACTGAAAACTATAGAATGAAGCTAGATAAAATGTCTTTAATAGCATGCAAAAAAAATAAAAGCTATTGTATAACATATTCTCAGTATTATACTCTTTAAATCTCAGGCTTGATAAACATGCCCATAGTCTGAGTATTATTGATTATAATTTAACTTTTTTTTCTGCCTAAAATATATGACAGAAAATAAAAAAGTAACTATAGTTTATTTTTTAATTGTCACATCCCCCCCCCCCCCAAAAAAAAATACATCTAATTTCAACATTATTTTCCATTGTAATTTCCATGGCTTTTGCACACTTTTTGAAAACATTACCAAATTTTCTGGAAGAATATTTTTGTTTATTGTCCCTAAAACTATTTTGTAGTGCTTTCAATTTTTTTAAATTTTAATCTTCCAGATTAAAACTTTTCTACACTTTCATAAAGTTCTCTTGACATCAAACATTATAAACGTCTGAAAAAGAAATCTGATTATAATATCTTATTTAGCAATATTATAATTAAAAAGATATCCTTCTATATTTAAAAGTTCAAAGCATCAAGTATAAGTTTAAAATTTCCCAATAATTACAGTTTGTTTTCATTTTATATTTCTTTCTAATCCCCTCCCCCTCCATTTATATGCTTTTCTATTTTCAGTTTTGAATTATTCTCATTATATACCTATCCTACCCATAATAAAAATTGCTAATCCTTATCAAAAGCAATTCTAATGTTCTGTCAATCAGAACTTTATAAACTGAGAAATAAAATATAGAGAAAATGTTTGTTAGTTGCAAAATATAAGTAAATAAAACAAAGTTTGTGACGCAATAAAAAATAATTAGTCACATGAAAGATCACAAGATATTCATACCAGTAACTTTTAATTTATAAGATTATCATCCTACCATTGCCCTAAACCACTCAGACAGGAACTTCCTTGGTGACCTATGCAATATTAGGATTGGTAGTAACTTCAATATTACATAGTTACACCCTATTTATAAGTGTGTGTACATTCTTTTGGTTACATAAATTGATCTATTGTATATCAGTATGCTGATAATATCCAAATTATATGCATCTATGAACAAAGTTAAAAAAGGTATATAAATTTATACAAATTGATAAAAAGATTATATGGATATATTATCTGTTAAATATAAATGCATTCACATCAGAAATAATAATTATATCATAAAGTTTTAAAAAATTATTTATATTAATTATTTTTAACAAAAATAATAACAATTGTGAAAATCAGTTAATGACAGATGACCAAAAACGTAGTCATCTCCAAAAAAAGAAAAGTTATTTTTAAAACATGTTAAATGTTTTTTTTACTACTTATGATAATATTTAACTCCTTTTAACCCCACTTAAACAAAATGATTAAATAATTTTAAAAACAAGTAGATGGTGCTTTAAAATCTTACAGAAACTTTTTAAAATATTAATATTAGAATTATATTCCACTGATGCCTGATTAGAATTATAAGAGCTGAATAGTTTAAAGATCAAACAAAAATTCACAGTCATTTGAAAAATTAAGGAACTGAAATGAAGATGGGCTTGGTCATATGGCACCTTGCCAGCTTCACAGGTAGGTGACAAAAACCTCAACTACAATATAACATACATTCTACTAAACATCCAAATTTGAGATAGAGGAGTGATTTAAAAATATGTCAGTTTATATTGCAAACTTGTTAAATATTATTTTTTTAAAATTACTAAGAATGGCTTTGACCTGCAGGTCAAAACTATATATGTATAAACACACTTAAGGTTGTGTTAATTATTAAAATAAAAAAAGTTTACTGACACTTTATATAGATTGAGAGAGGGAAGGGAGACTGATATTTATTAAAATAAGTTATTTACAAAACTTTCTCTTAATCTATAAATATATAAATTAAGTATAAAAATCACATACACACATGCATTAGCTTTTATTTCAGACATATATCTCATTATATTTTTATAAGATTTAAGAACTGTTTTTATAACTAAATATCCTTTCTAATAGTGATACCTGCTAGTTATCTGGATGGCTAATGAAATTGACCATTAATTGGTTATCTAAAAAAAATTTAATATAACTTGGGACTTCCTCAATGATTGACTAAAATTATCACTTAGAGATATAAACTTCAGTTTATGGAAATATAATTAATAAGAAATGTAATCCCAGGATTCCAATATCCTAAGTCTGAGAATCATATTCAAGATTCTAATCCTAAATTTCAGAATTAAGTAAACACAAATTCTAGATTTTAGAATTGACATTTCCTCAGAAGAACGGAGTAAATTAAAATTTTCATTATTAATTTGTCTTTACTTTATTTTATATAAAATAACCCAAATAAATAATAATAATTAATTTAAATTTATTATTTCTTTATATAAATAAATATGGTGTAGTATTTAAAGAATATATACACAATCATGAGTTGAAATAATTGTATTTTGCCACTGTAGAATTTGTGGTGCTTAAATATTAAATCCTTTAACAATATTGTATTTAAAAACTAAATAGCTATAATATATATATAAACTCTTTTTTAAATGTACATGTGTTAATTCTATGATTTTATGAAATCATAACTTCTATTAATTATCTCACCTAATATTTTACAGTTTATTAGTTATTTTGGAATACATATTTACAATTTTATTATTTTCATTATTAATTTCTTTATTATAACAAATAAATAAATATACAGTATTCTCTTTCAAAAATGATCCATTAATTCAATATATAAATAATCCTTCATATACTCATTTTTCTTTATCAAATATTGTTTTATTATATAAATCTTTTTTACTTCCAATATCCATATATGCAGTATATCATTTATACATTACCTATAATAATTTCAAACATACACAGGTTTATAAATTATTCAAAAAATTCAATATATTATAATTAACACAATAATCCCAAAATATTTACAATTTTACCCAAATTTATAATTCTTTACAAAAATCGATAATAATAAATATATGAAAATTTGTTCTTATTATAAATAAATTTATATTTTCTAAAGCCAATATATATATTTTTGCTAATACAATTAATTTTGCCCAGTTACCTTCTCTCCAATCCAATTAATAAATAATAAATGGCCAAAGTCAAATTGAAATTACAAAAATAAAAAATATTTTAAAAAAATATCAATTTATGAAAATGAATTTTTGTTATTATTGTTATTGAGTTGTTTAAACACAAATTGCAAATACAAATGGATTTGTAAATGTTTTGAAAATTATAAAAATTATGTAATTGTATAATATTGTAAATTTTTTAATAATTTTTAAATCTGTATATATTTGTAGAAATACATTATGGAAATAACCATAGGACATGATCATAATGTTAATGCTGTTATAAAGTAACAGTCAGGAAAGTAAGCTCCTCGGATCTATTTCAATTCTGAGATTTCCAGTATTCAAACTTATGAACTCCTGAACAATAAAGCATTTTGATTATCTATTTGCTTTTCTTTATAAATATATTGTTTAAAAATAGGGATTTGAACTCAGACTTTCAAGCACCTCCAACTATCCACACTATCTCATACAACTGGTATGCATGACCACACACATGTAGAAAAGATAAATAATCACCAATATACATATTTCATGCTAAACCAGTACTCATCAGTTAGTCCAGATTATCATCTCCCATATATATATAATCAGTGCTCAGTTTATATTAAGATAGAAAATCTTCACACATTAATGGACAGGTTTAATATAAACTGAACACTGATTATATATGTGTGTGGGAGATGATAATCTGGACCAATTGATGATTGATGATTTAGCATGAAATACATATATTGGTGATTATTTATCTTTTCTAATATGTGTGTGATCATGTGTATCAGTTGTATAAGGTAGTGTGGATAGTTGGTGGGTGCTTGAAAGTCTGAGTTCAAATCCCTACATTTAAAATTAAGTTTCAGGTTTGTGAAGAGTGCCTGGTTTTCAAATATTTTTATATTATTTAAAAGAAAGTTTGATTCATATAATAAAACAAGATTTATATACATACAAAAAGAAGTATATGAAGAGAGTCCTGCATGATGTTGGGCAGTAGTAGACTGTCATACTTTGGAACACAAGGTCCTCAAGATTATTTCCAGTTCAGGCATTTCTGGTTCTCAAATTCATACAAGCTCCTGAGCAATGAAGCCATTTAATTATTTATTTTACTACACAGATAATTATTTATATACAAATTTGTACTGTGTTTAATTTAACAATATAAAAATAAATGCAACTATATTATGAATCTAAGATAATTTTGTTTTTGTAAATCATGGAAATATATTGTTTAAAATACTTTTTAAAATAAAACTTTTAAATTATATATATAATACTTTATACAAATTAATAATTTTTAGTAGATGCAATTTGTTAAATATTTTTAATATGTGGAAATATCTGTTATATTTTTATATATATTGACATCTGATAGTGATTTTTATTATATGAAAATATAACAGATATTTCCATATATTAAAAATATTTAAAATACTTTATAAAAACCACTTATATTTATTATGCATTAAAAAGCTAAAAATAATTATTTACTTCAACCGCAATTGAGATTTTTATATTTAATTTGAAAGAAGAGCATTCAGTGTCCAGAAATGAATTAATTATTTAATTTGAAAGAAGAGCATTCAGTGTCCAGAAATTAATTAATTCAATCAGTCTGACTGATTGAATTAATTCATTTCTGAACAACCCACACTCCTAAGGTTAAATTAATTAATTTCTGGACATTCTACACTCTTATTTGAAGTTAAATATAAAAATTCCTATTGTGGCTGAAGAAACAATTATTTTTAGTTTTTTATTGCATAATAAATTAACGCATTTACTATAAAATATATATTTTATTTTTTATTTTTTAGTATTCACACACATAAATGCATTTATGGTAAATTCTTATACATATTATTTTTAACTTTTTAGTAGTCGAATTGTTTTTATAATTATTTCAATTTTAATTAAAACAAGAACAAGCAGTCTGTGTAATATTTGAAAGAAAATTATGCATTAAAAATCGATCCCAATATTATTTTGTTTATAAAAAAAGTTGTTGTTTTTTTTAAAAAAAAAAAAAAACTTTTACCATTAAGAGAAATTAAAATTTAAAGCAACTTTATAATTAAGAGAACTTAAGTTTGTTTTTATTTCTATTTGATGAAAAGGTTTTAAAAATAATAAACTGCTTTCTGATACTCATTATTGAAAATTTGCTGAACTAATATCAATGTGTTTGAAATTCAGTCCATCAATACTGTTATTCTAAACAAATGAGAGTACCATTTTGAAATATTGTATTATTATCAATATCTAACATATGTACAAAATTTGAAAAAAATTTATTTGATAGAAATATATTATAATTAATACAAAATTTGTCCTAAGCAAGAAAATAAACCCTAGTTGACAGTTAATATACCAATGATTTTTCTGCTGATGGTCAACACATTTACAATAATTAAATATAAAGCTATCAAGAAATATGTACCTATTGCATATATTTTATATATGTACATTTATAATATTTTATAAAACTGTAATTTGGCATGCTTTATTGCTGCATACATGTGTTTGAATACACACATTTACTTATTACACTATATATATATATACACACACACAACCACTAAGTTTATATCATTTAATATATTATGTGGTGTATATATAAATATTTCATAGAGATTTTTAAAAAAAAACCACTAAACCAAGTATTAAACAATTACTTGATATAGTGTTTCTTAGTTAAATAAAACATTTTAACAATATATTAAAAAAAATAAGATATAAAAACTTCAATATGTGGTATTAAATTACCCACATTCATATCCATAATCTGAGTTTCGAGTTCAAAGCTGGAATAAAATTTAACAGGCATAGTATTTTTCTTTTAGCTAGCTGGACAATTCAACTATCTATCTAATTATTGATCCCTTAAACTGATAAATAATGGTAATCAGCTAAAGAATAATAGTTCTATCTTAATCAAAAGTAACAAAGTAAGATCGTAATGTGATGCAAAAATTACCATTAGTGGAGAACCTGTCACACTTCTATAGCCACTGTGTTTGTAGAAGTGTACCATTGGTAGGAAAGATGTCATGTTCCTAAAAGTACTACTCTTGTAGGAATATATCATGAATGGTGGGTAAGGTGTTATACTCCTAAAGAAACTGTCACTATGGTGGCAATGTTGCAATCCTACAGGCACTGTGCTCATAGGAGCAAATCATCATTGATGAAAAGTGTTTGTAATCCTATTTATAGAGGGATTTTACTATTGGTGAAACCATCACACTTCTTCAGTTATAACTATTGGTGGAAGTATCATAATCTTACAGACACTATGCCTGAAGGTAATATTGTGAAGAAGGTGTTAATTCCTACAGGTACTATGCAAAATATCAACATTAGTGAAGGTAAAAAATATTTGATTGCTTTACTGCTTAAGAGTCCATAAGAAGTTCAAGAACTAGAAGTGCCAGCCACCAAAATCAATCCTAGTATCCCACATTCCAAAGACTGACATTCTACCACTGTGCCAATTCACACATGGCATTAGTAAAAGTTCCATACCTATATGATTACTGTGATTGTAGAAGCATTTTATAAATAGTGAAAAAGATGTCATATTCCTACAAGAATTGTGCTTGTAGAAATATAGTGTGGCTGTGTTATCTGCTATATTCTGTACTATAAGGATATGTACTTGTCAAAAGTCATATATATATATAATCCAGATGTTTTTATATGCGTAGTATGCTTATCTAAATTAAAATTTTAGCATGAACAATTTTTTTTTAAAAAAATGCAATCATTAATAATAAAGTGAGAGGTCACATTTGTGTATACATTTGCTGAGAGTATTTTCACTCATTGACATTCATTCAAAAATATAAAAACAATAAAAAACTTACTGTTTGTACCTTTATTTTTTTTAAAAATAAAATGAATAGCAAAGTGTCTCATTTTTATCACAATTAAACATGCTCTGGGCAATATTCTTTTTCTTTGATAACTTTTTTGTTATTATGGAAATCGTTACAATATTTTTGAATCAATATCAATTTCAAAATTTAAACAATCACCCTAACTTATTGTTACCCATTTCTGATTCTTTGGATAAAGTCTTCAACCTTTAAACTTTCTGGTGCAATACAAAAAAATGTTTACAGTTCTTTTCTACTAATTGATACACTTTAAAAAGATTATGAATTTTCTTAAATTCCATAATGTTTTATTACATGCAATACTGTACCATAACAAACTTTATGAAGAATAAAAAAATCTAAGAATAAAGTGTGCATGACTTTCGATATAACCCAAAGAAATGTTAATAAACATGATCACATACAGTGCTCCAAGATATAAAAAAAAATGCCTGTTTCTGCATAATAAAATTTATTAAATTTACAAATTCAATGTTTTTATTTATTTTTTGTTTATTTTATTTATGTTTATTGAAGTAGAGTATATTAATATAGTGCATATTATGGTTTCATTGTATATCATATTTCTTGAAGGAATACATCACCATTGTTGAAGAAAATGTTATACTTCCAGATGCCCTGTGATCTTAGTAACAGAACTACTTTTTCATCTATTGAGCAGAACTTCTTAAAAGTGCTTATAAATTTTTAATAAGTTTATTAAGGAACTATTATTTTATTTTCATTTGATATTTTATTAAATTAACATTGAAATACTGAAAATAGTAACTCTAGAAATAAGCATCACAAAATTAATCTAGAATTACTGATAGCTTAGATTTACTTGTTGTTGTTTTTTTCATTCTAAATGGTTTAAATTCTAAACCCAGGAGATATTGGAAACAATAATGAGTGAAAATTTTCCTCCAGGATTGCAATATCTAATATTTACAACAGGGGCAGGCAAATTGCAGCCTCATAAATAATATCAACATCATTATTATTTTAGTATTATTTGCCAAGTTTGATGATAAAATTGTAAAAATTATTCTTAAAAAAATATACTTCAGCTGTTATTAATAAATGCCTTATGTACAAATGGATTTTTTTATTAATAATAAAAAACTTTATTCATTAACTCTCAGATTAAATTTTTTTTTCATCTGTCTTATTTTAATAAATTTATTTTAATGAATATGATTTAACATTAAATCAATTTTAATATCATTTCAACGATTATATGAAAAAATATAGTTGTCATTAATATCATCTAATACGAATAACACTTTGAACAATGTTACCAAATTGCAAATTGATTTTAACACAGAATTAATTTTACTAATTTCATGGTGATTATTTTATATGAGATTTCTTGTAATCAATAATTGTGCAATTCTCACAAACAAGTATGATTTTAATTACTGCCTCAACATTTATATAATTAAACTATAATTTTGGGGGAAAGATAAAAAAGGGGGGAAATAGAGCAAGAAAGTGGACTCTTCAATGATGAATGGCAAACAATATATTTTTTTACAGAAGTTAATGATGAAACAATTTGTCTTATTTGTTAAGAGAAGTGTATCCTTAATTAAAATGTATAAAATAATGAGAATACAAAACATTCAAATTAAGATTCGACTTAAAAACTGAGAGGAATCACAAAAGATAAGATTATTTGTGCAAAAACTTATTAGAACAAAGTGTTTTTATTAAACAAAATTCTGAAAGAAAAGCTTTTGGAAAAACAAGACAAACAAATTATTTGCAAATAGTTAGTTTATCAAAGAATGTTTAGCTAAAAAAGTACAAAATTAATTCAAAAATATTACTTTATCTTAAAGGATAACAAATGATGGATCAAAATCATTACTGAAATCTTGAAAAGTCTATTATCAGCCAATTTACAAGATGAACATTTGATGAAAGAACAAAAAAATAGGTGAAGCTCAGCTGCTTATATTTATAACAGCTATCCATGGAAATTTGCAAATATTGAAGAACTTTTGAAATGGAATTAATGAAGTTACAACAAATGGAAGTGATGATTTCAAAAAAATAGGAAAATGCTATGAAAATCATAAGTTAACATTCAATAAACTCTTTAATGTATAACAATCAATGGACCTTCAAATATGAGAGATGTGAAAATTGGATTATTAAAAAATCTTCAAGATTATATTCATAAACAATTTCCAGAAAGATTTTTTAGTATTTTACATTGCACAAATCATCAACAAATATTATGCAAAAATGTTTTACAATTAAAATCAAGTTATATCAACAATAGTTAAAATTATTAATTATTTGTAATCAAGAGCATTTTTGAAAGAATTTGTTATAGAACATATTATATACTGTAGCATAATAATATTCTATAGTTAAGTTTAGAAAACTTTCTTAAAAGATGTTGGACACTGAAAGAAGAAATTACATTATGTTTAGGAACAAAGCAATATTATGACTTTCCTGACTTAAGTGAGTCTGAATGAAAATGTGGTGCTGCTTTCACATGATATAATTGATCACTTTAATACTTTAAATTATGGTATTACAGGACAAAAATCAGTATGCCCATAATTATGAACCAGAATGCTTTCTGTATGAAGTTATTTATTTATTGAACAAATAAATAAATAACTGAATGGCTTTATTGCTTCAGCGTTCATTAGAAGTTTGAGAACTAAAAGAAACAGAACTGAATGTAGCCGATGAATCTTAAACATATCTGTTGCTCTACTTCTGCATCAAACCATACAGAGCTTCTGAACCAATAATCAAAGGTTATTTAAATCATTTTCCAACATTCAAGTCATTGAAAAATATAACAACTTAATTTAATACATACAGAGAAAATCTCACAGCATTATTCTTAATGTTTCTCAATAAAAAGAACGAGTTAGTGAAAGAAAACACAATGTATTATTTACGTTTATTACTGAGTATTCAAAATAGTCTCCTTATAATTTAATACATCATTGGAAATAATCGTAAAACTGTATTAGAAACTATCATTGAATTGCTCCATCAGAATTGTCATCAGAAACATCATCACAACTTTCTAAATATCTTAATTTGATCCATAGCATGCCTATTTCATGGCCAACTTTAATTTCAGAAATAGTTCAACATCAACAGGGATTAAATCAGAAGAATAGGCTGAGTGGCAAGCACAAACAATGCTTTTTTGGTTAAAAATCATGCACAACCTTGGTACTGAAGGCAGGCATGTTAAAGTAAAATATTGACTAAGAGCTTGAACAAACTTTTGGCCATCAATAATTATAGTAATTAAAAATAATCTGTATAATCTGCAGGAATATATTCATGATAAATAATATCTTTAAAATAAAATAAAAAGCATTAAGCAATGGTTGATTCAATCTTTGCATTTACATTTTTTATTTTTCTTCTTCTGGAAATATACATTTTGTACGTACTCTAGCACTTGATAGATGGTTCATATTGGAACACCACATATCATTACCCATTACAATGTTATCCAAAAAGTCTATAGTATAGTTCTCTATATTTTTCTGCAGTGTGCACTCCAACATTTTTTTGATTGATCATTAACAAGTAAGCTACAAAGTATATACACACCCGTTTTTTCAAATCTTCTATTAAAATATGATGAACAGTAATTCAGAGAATGCCAATGAATTCCTCAATGAATATGAAAAATACAATGTGATCAGTTTCGAAAAAAATTTGGCAAATTTTTAAATTCCCATTTGTTTTTGATATGAATGGATATGGATCATCTTTGATACTCTCCCTGCCATCACAAAATCTTATAAACCTTTTGAAAATGTTTTTGCAACTCATGGCTTTACTGTAATATACAATCTAAGTCATTTCAAGCATTTTAATAGCAATTTTTCCTGATTTAAAACAAAACTGAATATTATCATGTTATTCCTCTGTTAGGATAAAACATGCTGCTATATTTTAGGTCATAACTCAGGGTCCAAAAACATTAGTACTGTAAACATTTTGGATGAATATCTAAATTATAGCACCCTGCAGCTTATCCATTGATTAACAGATGGCACATGAGGCAGATTGGAGAGAACACCTACTGTATATGGATTTAATACATGTTTTAATGATTTTGGTAGAACAGAACCATTGTTAACAAATATATAAAATACATTTACTGCAGACATTGATTCTGCATGAACTGATATTCATTTAAAAGTGATTGATCTGTAATGCAATAAAACTGTAAGAATTATACAAGGAAGAAGAAATCTCAAGTAAATTATATAACATTCAAGTTATAAACATCTGAAATTTTGCTGTAAAATTTTTGATTGTTTATATTATGAACCTAAACAAACATTCTTTAAGGACATAGACCTCTGATAAAAATTTTGAAATAGCAAAAATTTAATTTGTATTTTGACAAGATGAGTAAAGAATATAAATAATTCCATAAAAGTCATTAATTACTAATTTCTTAAACAAATATGTTTACATGTCTTTTTTTTTTTTTTACATAATCCATAGTTGAAATAAAAACTTTTTTTTTTACATGAAAGAACACAACTTTATTAATGTTAATATAAAAAATTATTTACAGTACTGAAAATAATATGAGTATTGAAATCCTTTTTTTAATCAATCTTTTGATGTTATTTATATTTTAATGAGACTTTAAAAATTACATTTTTTCTAATCTTAAATGTCTAATTATTTTGAATTCTGAATAAAGAAATAGAAAATGTTTTAAGCAAATTATGATTAGATATATTTGTCATCACTTATCTTTATTTACATAGGTAAGACAATTTATAATGCACATGTAATGATAGTGTAAATTTTCTTTTTATGAATGATTTCTTAAATTTCCACACGAAAAGGAAAAATATATCTTTATTATTCTTTATTATATTTATTGATCATGAATAAACAAACATAAATATACATGTCTAAACCATCATAATTGTGGTAATATTTTTAAAATATTCAAACCTTCTAAATTAAATTTATTGAAGCACATTGCTGATGATTTGGGATATTAATAATTATTATTCTGTAAATAAATAAATCTGTCTCGTGTTTACATTAATAAAAATTCTTTAATTAACTAAAGTAGATTCATTTTCTGTGTCACATCTATTTAACATATTATAGACATGAAATGTGCATTTTCTTGTAATAAAAATGTAATCCAATAGTATTTCATTTTTGAAACTAAAAAAACAAACAATTTATAGTATACAGTTCCTTTCTTTTCAAATTCAACAGTGCTTTTATATTTTTTGAAAATAATCTATTCTAGCATTAAAATATTTTTCCAGTCACATTGCATCAGAACTGAATTGTTCATTTGTTATCTTCCATTACATTAAATAATCTTGTTATTCTATTTAATATATCATGGTCTTTAATATTCTATTTATAATAAATCCTATTCATTTGGGCTTTTACAGTAAAATATATATCTGCTTTTCAAATCAATTGTCACTTCATCTTATCTTCTAACTTTATAATACCCATAAGTGTTCCATTTTATCCTAAATAATTATTTGAATTCATGAAATCTTTCTTCATTTAAAAGTAATCTATAATTTTTAATATGGATTTTAGCTATGTTTGCCATAAAAAATTTGATTACTTCCAATGTAGAACATATAAAGCATTTAATTACTCAAAAATATATTAAGAATATTATTCTTATATTACAATATTATTAATTTTAAAAGACAAGATTTGTAGAGGTCCCTACTGTCACATCTAGGCACATAGTCTTAAGGTTATAGCCTTAATATATATTACTTATGCAATGAGTATGCGCTTAACAAATTATTAATTACAATATTATTATAATTTTAAAACATTATTAGCTAAAACTGCTTATAATCAGACCAAAGTGATTCATTCTTAAACAAACCAGAATAGGATCAGGATAAATGCAAACTATAACATAATGAAAAAGATTAGGTGTTGCACTAAATACTAATAAAATTACAATAGATTTTAAAATCATGTCCAAAATATTTGACAAATAATAGGTCATATATATAATTTTCAATATAATTTTATTACATGTATAATATTAATACAGATTGTAAAAAAGAATGAATTTTATTAAAACAATAATATCACAAGAGTTATTAGAATTTTCCACCAAAAACTGGAAATAAGCAACAGCATGTGTCAACAATATGTATCAATATCATTATTTATCAATCAAGAGATGTCATTCATAATTTCAGATTATCTTTTCCAAACCCCCCCCCCCAATACTTTTTTTTTTTCAAATTCTCATAATAATCCCTTTTTTTATTTTTTACAACTCTAATACATCTTCATAAAATTTCTATAAAAAGCACAGTTTTAATAAAAATAGTCTTCTATGTATCCATTTCCTTAACAAATAAAATTTAACTTTTTTTCCTAATCACTCAAATTAATATAATTTACAAAACTATAATCTATATATATTTAAAGAGTTTCTTTCTATATTTCAACTACAATAGTATGCAAAATAACATTTTGCCATTCAGTGCTATGAATCTGGTTTCACCAGCCTAAACACATCAGCTACAATTAAAACAAAATTAATGTACAGAATAAACCTTTACTTAGATAATGTTCAAAACATTTAAGTAAACTAATTAAAATCATTTTTATAAATTATAATTTTCTTTATCACTTCTCTCACTTTCAACCTGATCTACATCTTTCCAATCCATAAATTAATCTCCATCTTTCTTTGCAACTATTATTTTTCTATATTTATTTTAATAATATAGTTAGCTATGCAGGAGATCATGCGACAGTCAAACTTTAGAAATGATAGATTGAGGAACCTTTAGCTCTTGGGTCACTTACTTTATTACCATGCTAAAGGACATAGGGAAGTTTATGTTTATATATTTTAAGAATTTTTATTATTTTGAAAGGCTCTTCTTATTACTTACATATATTGTGGTATCCTCAACATCTTTATGAAAACAATATTAATTTAACACCTCATCTAAATAAATAAATATAATATCTTTAATGTCTTATATTTCTATTTAAATCTTCTCTCTTAAGACTATTTAATCTTATAAATACCTTTTGAGTGACATTTTATAATTGTCATATCTATATTTTTCTGCTATAATGGCCACCATAATAACTCAATCTCATATCAAATCCTTTTTCAAAATCAATTATTTTCTATGTCTAAATACAACTCGATAATATTCTTTCAAACAATGTATATCTCCTGTTATGTTCTTTCTAATTATAAAGTACTCCACAAAATAGATCTATTTTACTAATAAATCAACTTTTAACAATGGGTGTATTTTAGATATATGTCAAATTAAATTGAAATCTTCACATTTAACTGTATTAGTTGTTTTCTCTAACATAATCACAGTTGTTGGAAAAAATCTCCTGACTATTATCCTGAAATAAAACCAGCATCAAGTAATTCTTTGCCCCATTCTCCTTATTTTAAGAATTTGATAGTATTATTTGATAGTACTTGTTTTAAATCAAAGCCTTTATAATTGCTTACTTTAATATTAATCTACTATCTCATTCTCATTTCACTTTATTTTTGAATTATCAAGATGTTAGTTCTATCACAATGATAACTTATATCCCTCTTTTTTTCAATAACTGACTCATTACTAGTTATTTGCTTTCATCAGTTCAAATGTTTTTATTTTTTGTAATTTTATTTTTTTGTGTTGCTTTTTAATACAAACTTTTTTAGCTTCATTTGTTTCTGTTGTCAAATCTAATTCTAAATTTAGATAATATTTCTTCAGTTATAATATAATTGTGCCTAGGTAAATATCTCATTCACTCAGATAAAAAAAAATCATTAATACTAAATTGTGATCTTAAACATCTATATAGTTTTCAGTTACTGAAACTATATTCTTTAATTTGAAATGAAAATTTACATTTATTAATAAGTTTACTATTACAAATATTAGTATGTCAATGCAAAAATGTCAAAATATGACATTTAGCAAAAAAAAACAATGCAAAAAAAAAATATTCTAGCACCCCTAGAAATTTATGATGTTTATAATGGTATATTGGAAAAAATGAATTTCCTCAAATGACAACCAGGTTTATCTTTCAATTAAGACCGGAGCTTGCAGCTGGGCATTCAACAATTTATTGGAATTATAAAAACTCTGAATCCCAATTATCAGGAGCAATATTTCATGCTACAGAGTTAAATTTAATAATTACTATGCAAATCAATCTAATTTCAAATCATCTATTTGACCTAGTTCCTGAATAAACAATGTATGAGATTAATTTCATAAAAAGTTTGTGTATATGATGCTATTTTAGAATTATGATCAATTTTCACATCCTGTAACTTCTAAATTATGGCAACTTTGTTTATCCATAACTTGATGGAAATTATAAAGAAATAAAAGATTTATTTATACATGTAGAATAGCAAAAATGTTTTGACTCCTACTTCTTTTGTTCATTTAAATTTTTTCTACATTCCCAAAATCACATTAGTACTTCATTGTTAAACTAGATCTGTTTTTAAAATGACTATAAGATAACCTAGATTTGAATTTCTTAGAATAAATGTTATTTAATATAATTAATAAACTAAAATATTAAAAAACATTGATGAAAGTCATATTTACTTATCAAAAAATATATACACATCTTAGTTACCCTTAATGATTTTATTCAACCTATTGCATAATTCATTTCCAAATAATTGTTACAGAAAAAAATTAAACTCCATATGTGTCATACAATAAGATCATAGTCCACTTATCTAAAAGAGGTAGAGTATTCAAAGACATCAGATTTTATCTATTAAGACTAAATTTTAAAAATATTTGATATCTTTAAACATAATCATTAACATAATATATATACTGAAAACCATGTAAATTGCTCATTATGTTTTTTTAGTATCAAAAACTTTATTTATTTACTACTCCTCAATGATAAATGATACAGTATTCATGAAGAATGTAATTGTCAAATCAAATCCTACATTAAATCTGGACTTCGTGGTAAATGGTAATATGATACTTGTCCTATACTTATAAATATTAATCATTAAAATCAGTCAACACTTAGAAAATCCCAATATCAATAACAATCAACAATCTCAACTTCTTGTCAAGACAATCTTTTAATAAAAAAGGTTTCCTTGACAACAAGTTGAGATTGTTATTGAAATTGGGATTGTCCAAGTGTTGACTGATTTTAATGATTACTTATAATCCCATTTAACAGAGAACATTATTTCACTTATTATAAATATTAAATATTAATGAAATAATTAGTTGCTTAGAAAGTCAGGAAATGTATGAATATCAGAAAGATATGTTGAGCTATGATCTAGAAACCTTTAATTTTCTGTCACTCTTGTAAGTCTAACCATAATGCAAATAATATTTGGTTTATTTATAATTGAATCTATTAATTCAGAAGATTCAGAATAATTATGTTCAATGAAAATAATTGTTTGCTTTGTTTTGTTTTACTTTAGTTTTGATAATACTTTATTACCTTGTAAAAGACAATAAGAAGGATCTTAAAACTTTTACATAAACTACTCATGGCTTGTTAATTAAAATAATAGGTCAGAAACTAATGTCTTAAAATTCAAAAAAGAAAACTGAATAAATTTTTGATCATTAATACAAAAATGAAAACTGAATATTAATAAATTATAAATTTATTGAATCAATGAAAAAAATTATACAATCCTATTTTAAAATAATAATGTTTATTCAGAATGCAATTATATGCTTAAAACTTGTCATTTTTTTTGTTTGCAAGACATATTATTGGATAATAGGTTTTAAAATGTCAGTATATATCTTATATTTAACAATATGTTTAAAATTTAATGAAAAATAATTTTTCAAAAATTAAAACCAAGGTAAAATGTCCTTTTGAAAATTCTTACATTTACAAACTGCACACTCTGAATTATGCTATTTGATATATGTTTTCTTAAAAATTATTAACATTTATATTTATTGAACATTAATATAGCTATAATCTGTTAAAAAGTAAAATTTTAAATTGTTTAGATAATAATTCATGTCATTAACCATATTTGTTTTTTTTTTGTTTAATATGGTTAATTTTTGGGGAAAGTCATGTGATATTCAATCACTCTAGGGCAAATTATGTACTGCAATTTCATTATTTTTGTTTATTTGCATTACTCACCTGAGAATCAATCCTAAAACTTTGAATCACAAGTTCATTAATTATCTAATGTATTTACAGATATTTAGGCAAGATTTTGTTCACATATTTAATTTAGTCAATAATAAAACAAAATCAAATTGTACCTTGCACTAAAAAGATTTTGTTCACATATTTAATTTAGTCAATTATGGAATTTTAAAAAAAATCAGATTGTACCTTGCACTAAAAAGAAAAGAAACAAAAATTTAATATTCCATAAACACAAACAGACAATCTTAAAACAGGCAAAACTCACTATCATGTAATGTTTATTGGCTTAAAACAGAAAATCTTGTCAACAATATTAAACCTAGTTACTAATAGCACTACCAAATTTTGCTTCATTCTTTATTTATTTTTATTGTACATTAACTCTAAAGAAAATAACAATTAATACCTAATTTTAACTTCAATATCTTATTGTAGAGGTCAATTTTGTATTTACAATTAGTTTTATTGAAATGTATCACTTTTTACCAGTTTTAAATTATAAAATATTGCCATAAATTTATAATGAGTACAGGAATTTTAATAGTGATTTTTATTTAAAATCTATATCTTCTTAATTTATATTTTTTCATCCCCCCCCCCCCCAAATTTCACTATTTTATTACTCATTTCCAATAATATTTTGAACTTTTTGTTTTATCTCATCATTTATTTTCTCCCATAAATAAAAGATTGTAACATTGTCTTTTTAAAAATTTTCTTAACTAATTTCTATATATTTCTATTAGGCATTATAATGTTATATTTTATTAGCAATTTTATAATCCAGCATATTTGAAAAACTATTTCAACCAATTTTTTAGTCAATCAATAAGACATTATTTTCACTTTCTTAAAGCATAACTCTTGTGATTGTTATACTGTCATCAATTGAAGTTTTTACGATCTCAGCACAAAATTATTTACTTATTTTATTTAATCATTATTATTACATTATTTTTTATAAAAAGAGATCACTCTTCTTTTGTATTACAACTTATTTCTAACCTATTATTTTTTACAATTTTTCCTTGATCTACTACAAGTTACAAATCCCTATTATCATACCACAGTTACTATTATGATGTTTGTTTTAATTATCTTTCAATGATCTCTTATTCATCAATATCCACATGTTCTAGATGATCTGAAAATTTAAATACCTACATTTGCAATAGCATTCCAATGCAACTATCATCAGCTTATGAATTTCATAATTAAGATTAGAACATTCTTTTTTGAACTTTTTAATTCTACTTTAACAAATATTCCATTATGTCATTTACACATTTAGCGAACTTTAAAAAAATGCCTTATTACCCACTTTTCTTTTCCCTACAGGCTTAGTTTGCTTAGTTGTGTTGTAAAGTATCAACATTTTGACAATAGATCTCCAATCTCAGCATTACTCATATTTTAACAGCATCAATCTTATTTACACCCACAAAGGTAAATTTTAAATAGCCAAATAGTCTATATTCTCCAAAATAATAGAATTTTAAAAAATGCTAAATAAAGCTTACATTTTCTCTGCTTACTTTCCATATGCATCACGAACAGTAATTCACTCTATTTATTCAACTCCACAGCCACTCATAATAAGCCTATTTAACACACAAATAATTTGGGGATCTACAATATGTTGTCCATTAATCATTCAAGCTCACAGTAGAATAGTGTTTCTCAACTAACTACATGCCATGGACCAATTATATTTTAAATTATTTTTTTTATGAACCAAATGAACTATTGAATAAATAAAAATGAAAGGATGAGAATAATATAATTATAGTAGTGTTTAACAACTTTAATATATATGTATTTTCAAAGAATGATAAATTAATTGACAATACTATACAAAATAAATTAACTAACAAAATTTTAATAATAAATAAAGTCTGAAGAAAAACAAAGAATAATATTTAAGTAACTGAGCAAAACCTAATTATAATTATAAAACCAAAAACTAATGTGACTGTTAATGATTCTTTTCAGTAATTAGCTTATCAAGTCTTGGAGATATATTTATGACTGTTAAGTACAAAGCTGGATTTATTAATGAGTGATTTCTTTCTTTTGATTTTATTAGTGTCATTGCTGAAAATGTTGATTCCCAGAAGTATGTGGTCAAAAATGGTTAATAACAGTCTTAAAATTTTTTTGTGTAATTCCAGACATTCAGTTTTAATTTCAACCCAAAATTGAGTTGTACATGTCAAATTAAATAATAACTTTAATGTATCACAGCAACTTAAGTCTAGTAAATTTTCTGTTCCAAATCAGCTAGGTTATTTTCTTGTTCAATAAATGGCTTTAAAATCTACATAATGCCTTTCTGTGTGACTTCTTATGGATAATATTGATCAAATGCACAACCAAGTCCTGTTAAATGTCCATAACCAGTATTTTTAATTTATCATTACTTATATCAACTTCATTTATCAATTCTGAAAATGAATGAAACATGTCATAGTTTTTTTGTTCCACATGACTACATCATAGTTTTAATTTTTTCTTGAATGCCTCAATTTTATTCCATAAATCAAAATTAGTACTATTTTCTTGCAGGCTTAAATTTAGTTCATTTATTAATGAAATGTGTCTGACAAGTAAGCAATTCAATTGTCACAGAAAATATTTCTCAATTATGAATTTTTTGTTCCTAAAAATGTTTCAACTTCTTTTCTTAATTCATTAGTCTTGATTAATATTTTCCCTACCATCGTACTTTTGCATGAAATAGTAAATTTTTTTTATCAGATCACATTTCATTGCATAAACTTTATAATAGTCTTGCATTTAGTGCACTGCATTTAATATAATTTATTATTTTTATCAATTGAGTAAGAACATTTTTTTTTGCAGCTAAATGCTCTCAGTGTATAACACAAGAGTAAAAATCATTTTGTCATCTGCTACTTTTTTAATTATTTTTGAAACTCTTGAATGATTTCCAGTCATACTTGCTGCTCCATCGTACATAAGTCACCCAATTTTTCCAATTAAGTAAGTTCTTTTCAATATAATTATCAATTGCTTTAAATATGTCCAAACTAGTTGTGTTATTAAGAAGTTCAACATAACAAAAAAGTTATTTTACATCAGTGATTTCATAATCAACATAACAAAATTAACATAAAATTATGGCTTTATTGGTAACATCTGTAGATTCACCTATTTAAATTGCAAACAATGATTTGCTTATTTTTTGAATTAAATGATCTTCAATATCAGTTACTAATTCACTAAATCTGCATTGAATAATATCATTAAAAAGCAGCAAAGTTTTCATTTTGCCTCTAGCGACTGTTACCTAGAATTTCAGAACACATCTATTGGACATGGTTTATTAATTTTTCAGCAATAGAGTACTGCTTTTTGCATATAGTAATCCTTAAAGCAATTAAATATAATGCTTTTACAAGAAATTTATAGACTAAAGGAAATTTTTTAAAATATGATTTTTGTTTTTTCAATTTAGTACTTTTACATTAAAAAAAATCAAATGGCTTATTTTGTAGATTTAAATGTTTGGTCTGTAAATGGCTATTAATTTTGCTGGTTCCATACATTCATTGGATAAAATTTCTCTGCAAATAATGCATTGAAATCTGGATAAATTTTCTTTCAACACAAGCAAAAAATGAAACCAAATTTTAAATAATCAGGATTTGTAAATGCATAATATTTAAATTTACATTTGGAGTACTTATTATACTCAGTTTTTGGAAAAAAATCTGCAATAGTTTTTGATGATTTCTTGTTATTATTCATTTTTAGATGATTAAAATTTATCAAAAAAAGTAAATATCAAGTACTTAATATACTTTAATTTATAGCTTACACCTATTATATAGTAGTTCCTATCATTACACACCTGTGCAATTCAGATTGGCTAGTTATAGCAAACTACATATTACATATGACTGAACAACTGTTAAGTTTTGTATATACCAAATTCCACCTCAGTGCATGAAGTACACTGATTTTACTGTGAGATGACTGATAATAGGAAATAGAAACTTTTTGTATTTCTTGTAGTATTTTGTTTCTTAATTTATTTTCTATGAATTCTATAAATAAAACTAATAAGTAAAAAAAAAAAAAAGCACAACTTAGAATTGAATTAAAGATAATTTTTTAAAAATTAGTCATAATTTAAAAGATTGTAAAAATATATATAATATAAATAAATTTATAATTTGTGGACCACTAAAACTTCTGTGGATCATTGGTGATCTACAAACCACTGATTAAAAAACAATGTAATAGAGGATTCTGGAATAAACAGTAATTTATTGCTCCAAATGCAAAATTAGTTTTTAAACAAAATATCATTTATAGAGCAAATTAAGAATTAATATAATTTCATGTAACACCAAGATCACTCTATGATTCACAACAACTGCAGAATAGCTCATGTTCAGCAACCTTCATAATTTATAAAGTATCTATTTATTTTTTAGATGTAAAAGATATTATGTCATGTGAGGTTTAGTACAGTGGTAAAGTGTCAGACTCTGGAGGATAAGGTTCTTGGACCAATCCACTCCTGACACAAACTCCTTATGAATTTTTGAGCAATAAAGCCTTTGATGATTATTATCACACAATTTTTTCAGGAATTGCTTACTAGACATAGTATGTCTCCATTGGTTCTAGACATTCAATAATATTAACATAAAATGACGTAAGTTTCATATACATATGTGCTAAGCAATAAAATGAAGAAAATAAAAAAAATAAAAAAGAACATATAATCTTATATATATATATACAATTCTGTTATAAACTAGTTAAAATATATGCAAGCTATTGCTGACAATCAATATGTTAATTACTGAAAGCATTATGTAAAAAGTCAAAGTAATAATGCATGCTTTATGAAAGGTTTTAAATCTTACTCAGGGTTGAACAAAATAATGAGATTCACAATATATTTATTAATATAAAGTAAGCCACTATACTCAGGGTTGAACAAAATAATGAGATTCACAATATATTTATTAATATAAAGTAAGCCACTATGTACATCATAAACTGTGTTTTGGGTTGACTAAAATTATGTAACATTAAAACAGTATCTAGGTGAAGAAAAGTTAATCTTATGAAGAAAGGTTTTGAATTCTTTGAGAGATTCCAATGGAAAATAACTGACTAAGGATATCCACAAATATTCAATAATATTTAATTAAGATGAAAGCTATGAAATATGTGTAGTATTATCCTTTTATTCCTCAAACCAATATTTGATTGTTGAAAGATAAACTGGAGCATTGTCATTTTATGAAATGATAGTATTGCACTATGGGACAAATCAGTTCCCTTAAATGTTCAAATAGATTGCAATCATGGGACATAAATTAAACCAAGAGAATCTTCTGATATATATGCTCAAATTATGGCACTTTCATTATCGTGTTTTCTAATCAGAGAAGACAGACTATCTGACTGGCTTTTTTAAAAAATATCATCAAATATAGATTGATACATCCAATCTTATGCCTTTTACTTTCCTGACCTTTTTTTAAATCATCCCTTCTATACCCTAGCATTTGCGTCAGAAAGCATATTCAAATCTTACTTCAAACATTTTTATTTTATCTATTAATTTAATTGATAGTACAATCATATCTACACTATGGTTCATTTTTACATAGTATATGCAATTATGATTAATAGCACATTTTCTCAGCTAACCTTACGCTTTGGCATGAGAATCAAATATCTCCATTTTGAAACCATATTGGATTAATAGTACATTTTCTCAGCTAACCTTGCGCTTTGGCATGAGAATAAAATATCTCCATTTTGAAACCATATTGCAAATTAAGATGAACTCCTGGTTAATAATAAAAAAAAACGCATATTGTTTTGTATAAATGTGATTTAGATTATAATATAAAATATATTTTTTATTGTAAGTTACAGGCAAATATGTTTGAAAATTTTGAAAACAATGGTCTAAATTTCTTTTAGATAAAATATTTTTTAATGTGTATATGCATGTGTGTGCACACACTTGATAATAAAATATCAGTGACTTGGCTGTCTACATCAATGCATGTACACACTCTGTATATATAGTAAATAAAATATTTTTTTTCTTTTTTCTAAAAAAATGTAGGTAATTTTTAGACATTTTTAATTGAGTTTTTTCTTTTTAAAATCATACATAGAATATAACAAGATTCATTCTATACTTTTAAAACTGGTTTTAAACTATTTGATATGTAACTAATTATTAAAAAATGTGTAGTATTTATTGAAACATAATAAAAAAAAATCCAACTAATATCAATATTAACTTATAGGAATGTGTAAAAAGAAATCTAATTACTCTGGAAAGTTTTCAAAATAACAATAAAAATATGCCCTTCTTGTTAACAAAGAAATGCATATGCTTGTGTAAAATAATAATAAATAAAATCATTCATTTAGAATTCATTTAACTGGAAATGCTATCTAAAACAGTTATAAGGTTCATTGCTATTTGATAGAAACAGCTCTTTGTTGATTGATGCACTTTAGATCATTAAAAAGAATTTGTATTTAGTCTCTTCTTCCATGATATATTAAGACCTGTTTATTTATTTAAAATGATAATAAAAAGTTTTTCACCCTAGCTTTTTTTAAACACATTACTAAAATAATAAAAATGTTATGATATATATATATAGCATACAAATATTGTACTCTTTGTATACACTAAATTCAGTGGATAGTAAATTTTTAATGTGTGTGATAATATACATGTAAATAAATTATATATTACTCATCTAGACTTTACAAGTAGTTAGACATACTATAGTGTTTATAGCTGTATATGTGCATGTTTTATTGAAGCAATTCTAAAAAATAATATAACTTTTAAATTAACTTTAATTTCAGAACAAAATATCATTTTAATAAATGATATAGAAGAAATATCAGTATGAAAATTATGTAAAGGAAACATTTTACATAAGTCCACAGTTTTCAAAAAAATTTTCTCACAACTGTTTTTGGATGAAAAATTTCATGACTAATCAGTCTATTATAAAAGCAATAGGTATTAAAATAATTTATAATTTAGTTCTTAATGATAGTTTAGCTGAAGCTAAACATAAAACAAATTTAATTTTTAAAAAATGAGAAATAAGATCACTTTAATAGACTGGATGTAATATTTTACTTCATTACAATAATTCAAATCATGGTTCAATGTTTATCAGTGCTGATCTCAAAGCAATTTCAATATTCTTAAAACTTGGAATATTTTAATTACAAACATAAGAAAATGTCTTTTTATATATTTGTTTTAACAAATGTAAACACAAAATATGTTCACATTAAAGCAGCAGGATTGCCAATTGCTTCAATCAATGTGGGTTTTTTTTTCGTAATGATGAAAATTTCACTGTCAAACCATCACCCCCCCCCCAAATATAATAAATAATATTGATTTTGAAGCTAAAATCAAATAAAGCTAAATATAAATAACTTTATATTACTGCAACTCCTAAAGAAGAGAATAGAATATCATTTGAAATATTGTATTCTACACTAAGTATGTTATCACTAACAATAGAATGTATTTGGAAAAGTATAAAATTTGATTTAAAAAAAAAAAACAATTTAACTAGATGATGAAAATAAACTAAAAATAAAGTGCTATCAACTCAAATCTTCAAATAAGCAGTTGTAATTCTAATAATATAAATTAGTGATTCTATGATGATGGAATTTGTAACAAATGCCAATAATAAATAATGACTGAGTTTAAATAAAAATATAATTTGTCAAAATGACAATGTATTTATAATATAATAAGTTAACAGGATTTATTAAAATATATTTATGTAAATTGTAAACATGTAATAAAAATGAAATTCATTAAAAAAAATTAAAGAACAACATATATAAGCACTTTAAAATATATATTTTTATATAAAAATATATTACCTGTATGATTTAGAACAGTATGAGAATAACTCTCTCAAGATAGAAAGATCCTAGATTGAAGTTCAATCTGTCACTTTCAGTGCTTAAATGTCATATGATCTCCTCCTTAACAACTAACTATTTGATTGTTTTATTTATTTTTTAAAAAATTAAATATTTCTGACACTTCATAATATTTATGCAGCACCCAAGGAATTGTAGTGCTTAATTTTAAAAGGTCGACATCAGAATACATTTTATAAAATTTCAAGAATGTAATTTTTATAGGAATTTATATATAATTATAGGGGATTTAAACATAGACTTTCGAGCTCCCTTCAGTTATCCAGTCCATCTCATACAACCAATACACATGATCACACACGTGAAAAAGATAAATAATCTCTAATATATATAATTTATTGGTATTTTTTTTAATGAAATATTTGCTATTTAGTGATAGTTAAAGAGCTTATTAAATTTCATAATGTACTTTTAAATATTAAATTTCTAGAATAAATTGTGCTAAAAGGCTAGCAAGTAATAGTACACTATTTCTGATGAGGACGGCCATTAATTTTTGATTATAGGATTCTATTGCCTACTTACATGTGTAGTGGTAAGCTATACATAAAAAAAAAAATTAAATGATTTTCAAAACATAATCCCTAGGGTTTTGATTTATTTATATTTTCCAAATATACTGAGTCTCTATTTATTAATTTATATTTACTAAAGAACTCAGAAATTTAATATATATAAAATTAATCAGAAGTTGAAAAGGTCTTATCAGGTTGGAAACAAATGAATTTAATATTTACTTATATGGATATAATAAATGAGCATGCATATAATCAATCAGTTATTTTTTAGAGTATATTTCTGTTATGGAATTTAATAGATTGATCACAAAAAATAGTGATGATAATTTATTCATTTTCGAAGTAAAAAGCAAAATATTTCCCAATTGTATGAATTTATATCCAGTAGCACTAAAATTAATCCTGCTGATTTATATACACATTCATAAATATATTATCTTTAATTATCCATTTCCCAAATAGTAGAACTAGCTCCAGATCATTTTTTTAAGTTTCCTTATTTCTTGCTCCATTTTTATATCTATGCTCAACAAGTTGGTCATATAAAGAGACCACATGTAAGATGGATAGATGAAGTAAGAAAGTGTGCAGGGATGATGTGGAGAAGAAAAGCTAAAGATCAGAGATGGATTGAACTTAGAGAGACCTTCATCCTGCAGTGGATTGATAATTGTTGATGATGATGATAATAAAACAATATTTATTTTTCTTTCTTTGTACTGAAATGAGGCACTCTTTGTAATATTTATGAAATGCAAAGCATTTAATTCCAGAAAATGAATATAACTATCAAAAATTAAATTAATTATTCAAACATTATTAATAAATTGTTTCTTATATAATATTTTAATAATAAAATTATAAAATAAATTGGCAAAATTATTTTAATTACTAAAAATGAGAATCTGTTTTAAGATTTAAAAATTTAGAATGACATTCAATTATTAATTTATTTATGTATACTTAGATTAAATAATATATTTTATTTATAAAAAAAAAGTTTATCAGATCTCTTTAAAAAAATATTTATTTTTTTATATTTAATTTCAAAAAATTATTATGCTTTATTATTATTAATTGAATAATCATTAAACAAATAACTTGTGTCTGTGTGTAAGAATACTTTTTCATTTCAAACTAAAAAATAATAAAGCAATTCTATTTCTTTTTTAAGGAGAAAAAAATATGTCCATGCCTGCATTAAAGTCATTATTTACCATAAAATCTAAAATAAAGTGATAATACACACATTGTAGTTTTCTTTAAATTGAAATACTAACAACTCAAATTATAAAGTCAGTTGAGTCAATTACCTTGCCACCTTATGACCTCTTTCTGGGGTAAAAATCGCTGTCCTATTTCACAATAGCTATAAAAAATTTATTTTCTTTTTAAACAGTAACTAATTTTTTTTTTTTAATTTAACACTTTAAACACTATTTACTACTTATTTACGACATATATTTAGTATAGATATACACATCTATATTTTGATATATGAGTTTGTATAGATAATTATTAAGCAAGCACATATAACAATGAATATAAAAATCATATTTATTTTATTACATAATTATATTTAATTGAAAAAACATTTTATACTCAATTTAATAAGTTTTAAATTAACAATAAAAAGTTAACAATAAATTTAAATTCATAGTGAGTATTCTAATTAGGAATGACATCTTAATGCCCAAGGAGCATTATTTTGAATATAGTCCAATGACATCTTGTCATTTGGCAAGTTAGGGTGGAGGAAGAAGTTCAAAACATTTACAACTGATCAAAAAAGAGCTGAAAAATATGATAGTCTATCTAAATATATTATTTAAAATTTATATATTAAAAAATATACTAATATAACAGACTTTAAAAAAGATCTAGGCTAATGAAGCACATTAAAAAATAAAATTCAATGACTGCATAAAATAAAGCAATGAATAAACATAAAATAATATAGATATGCATAAAAATAAAAAATGGTGTGTATGTATAAATGTGTGTACAATTATGTGTAGCTGTTGATTCTTGATTTTTGAAATCTAATATCCAGCTCTGAAGTTTTAGAATAGAGCCAACTACTTTTTTTTTATTTTTAAGACATTATGTGTATATATTTACATTCTTTGCCATGTTGAAGTATGTAGGTAATATATTATGGTCAAGCATGTGATTATTGACCATTTTTCAATGTCTGGGATCCTTTTAACACAATATAATTTAACCTCTCACATACAAGTATATGAGATAGGGTCATTTTATATAATTATAGTGAAAAATAAATAAATTATAATAAAATGAACAAATGTAGAATTTTATCTAAAAAAAATCAAAATTTAAAATTCCATTTTTATTGTATTAAGCAACAACAAATTAAAGAAATATCAAAGAATTGATATTTGTATAAACCTAAGTCTAAAACTGTCCAAAATAGATCATCTAAATTAATTACTGAGTATCATGAAATAAAATCAGCATCTATAATATAACTTTCATTTAGTAGTGAAATTTGTTTTATTTAACAGTCTTCTGATAAAAAATATTTGACTTCCTTTAAACTGATTGGTTTGGCTATCTAAAAAAAACTTCTGATCTTTCTTAAAAAGTCACCGATTTTCACCTTGAATTTGAATTACAGGTCATGATATTAGCAAAGAGAAAAGATTTGAAAAGTCTGTTTAGAAAATATGTATGATACAAAAAAATTGTTGTGAATCATGTGACTTTAATGTAGAGTTTTAATGAAGTAATAGAATATCTTTGTGCAACAAAAAAAAAATACAATGAAATAAAAATCAAGCTTTACTTTCCATAATTAGTAAGAAAATACTCTTAAACATCCTATATAAATAATAACTTCCATATAACACCATTGGGTTCTATAGAAATGAATATTAATTGTTTGTCTGGATTTCTTGAGCACAATAAATAAGTGGCAGACTCAACATGTAAAGGTTTTTGACCAATTCCGAGATGATAAAAGTAAAAAAACAAAGTTTGTTTGATCAAATGAATAAAACTATAATGCTGAACTGTGATAGTTGACTGACATGAGCCCTCATAAACAAAATAGCATCATTTTTTTTTAATTTAATAATAGCTTGATTAACTCTGTTACTAATAATTTTATGAAGTCTTCCAGTTATTAAAACAGATTTTTAATTAAAGTGGAAGTAGTGAAAGAGACAAGTAATGGTCTTAAAAAATTAAATAGGTGACTAGATGAAGATAAAAAATTATAAGAGTAATGGGAAAATGATGCTTTTAATAAATTTATTTTGTAGACAAATGTGATTAGAATTTAAAAACACTAATAAAATTTTAAATAATATATAAAAAATAGAGCAAGACTATAAACTATTAAAAAAGTAAAAAACGTTTTTGGAGAATTTGAGAAATATATAGGACAAAAAAATATAATGATGAAATCCTAAAATAATACTGTTGATAAACGATGATAAAACTATGGCTGTGATAGCAGAATTATAAATAACTTTTTAGAGATATTTATAAAATATAAATTAATGATTGATTAGGAAAAAAATAATGGAGTTGAAGGGATAAATCGAAATTGGGGGAGGGGAGATAACTTATTAGAATATATAGAATGTGAACCTTGAGCACAATAAACAAATAATATCATCATCAATTTGTCAAATATCTGAAGATAAAATGCTTTTACTTCATTGTGATAAAGAAAATCATGAATAAATTAAAATTGATGAGTTTTCCTTTTATATAAAAAAGATTAATTTGCAATGATTTTTAAATATTGTGGATAAAAATATTAGCTCCAGAAATTGAGTGATGTTTGAGCACCAAAATAATAGGATGAATGTATAACGGCTCTATTCATTTAACCAAACTCAAAATTTATTTCATATTTCTCAAAAGAGAATCAATCTAAAAACCTTTTGAATTCCCCACAGCCACTATTAGAGCTAAACTACATAGTGTTAAACTATAATCAAATAAATATTGCTGGCTGTATTTAAGTAAAATTTTTCAAAAAAATGAATAAAATAAATGCATTAAGATCATCTTAAAGGTAAAATACTAATAAAATATGAGCAATGAAACAAAATTGAAGATTTGATCAACAAAGATATTAATACAAAGCAATATTAATATTATAATCTTTGATTATAACACTGAAGATCCTAACACATATAAATAAACACTTCATATAACCAAAGAATGAAAATGAGAAACTAAAAATAATTGCTATTAAATATATATATAATGATGACATTAAATGTAGAAATTTAATATTTAATAGCTTGAAATGTCATAGGATTTCAATAAGTAACATTAGTGATAACACAGGTAAATGATTAAGATATTAGTATCAAGGGAGTTAAATATTTTTCTGACATTATTTTGAAAAAATAATTTCTTAAGCCAATATATACTTTAAAGAATATTATATTTGAAATCAAAAAAAAATACCTAGAAAATAATTTCAAAATACAGATTATCATCACCAATTTTGATCATTATCAATTCACTGCATAATAAAAGTTTTTCCAAGTTTAATCTAGTTTCTCTAATTTTTTAGCCTCTAATTCCCACATCATACGTTAATAAATTATTACATCCCATCCATTTCATATTCAATCTCTTTTTAGGTCTTTTACAATCTTTTGAGATCCAGTTTTAAATTTCAATTTTCCATCTATTATCATCTCTTCTGGAAAAGCTCCATTTCAGTCTTTAAATTATTTCAATGATGTCAGTAATATTTGTTTGTTCTCTCATCTATATATTTTATTTTTGATTTCTTCGTATTACTCCTAACCATCTCTTCATATTTCACTGAGTGATCTAAAGTTTCTGTATTACTTTTCTGTATTAAAAATATTATTCTTCAAACTCATAGCTCTGTTTGCTTTTAACATTAAGTTACTTCTACCAAAAGTACTCAATTTCATCCATTGTATTTCCATATGTATTAATAATCTAACCAAAGTAGTTGTAACTTCTAATTCATCATTATCAATCTTCATTTTTCTTCTTTAAAAAAAAAATTATTGCACAATAATCTTTATTTTTGCTTTCTTACCTTCATCTGATAATTCTTGCAACATATCCTGAAGCTCTGAAGTATTATTTGCAAAAGCAATCACCTCATCTGCAAGATCTAAAAAATTTAGAAAATCTCCATTTACTTTTACTCCCTTAGTTTACCATTTCAATTCACAAATTATTTCGTGTAAAACTGCTGTAAAAAGTTTTGGATATATGGAATCACACTGTCTTACATCTTTCTCAATATTAATCTTCTTAGTATAAGTATATTATCTAATCATTGCTGTTGCATTTGGATAAATATTCTTCAGAATTCTTTAGAATATGACATTCAATGTTTTAATCACTCTAGAAATGCTTATATAGATAATTATCTTTTCATAATCTACAACTCCAAAGCATAATAGTAACTCATTTATTGGTTCTTTTTATAACTTCTTTTATTACTTGGCTGAGATTCATTTTACTAAATCACTTTTAAATCCAGTTTGTTCTGTTAGTTGGTAAAAGTCCAGAATTAGCTAAAGACAAGATATAATTATTTTGGTAAAAAAAAATTTATAGAACTGATAAAAGTCTGATAGATCTATAGCAGTCTTTTATTATTTATTTCAAAACATTTATTAAACTAATTAATACCTGTGTTATACTCTTTATGAAATGGGTATAAATATGGGTGATACATTACAAATATGGATAATGAAAAATTATAATATTAGATGAGTTATGGAACTAACATTATTGAGTTCAAACAGGGTTAGGTATTTAGTGGTTAAGCTCTTTGTTAATTTTATTGGAGTGTCTGATATAGCTTCCATGTCTCTTGAAAAATGAATGTTGTTGCAAGAGTTTTGTCTCTTTGTTTAATTTTCTCTAGTCTTTTATTATTTTGATACAAAATTTGAGACTTTTATCAGTTCTATATAAAAAAATTTAAGAAGGTAATTATAACTTGTCTACAGTAGCCCTTGGATTTTAAACCAATGGTAAAATATATATAATTTGAAAGTGGTTTTAGCATAGTAGATTACATACAAATATTTAAAAAAGTTACAGAAATGACCAATAAATATGAGTTGCCATTATATTTTGGATTTGTAGATTATGAAAAGGCATTTGATTCTATAGGCATTTTTATATTGACTAAAACATTGGAACATCAATATATAGACTTGAAAGATATTTTGTCTAAAATTAGTAGGTAAATCTATTTTATCTTTTGACAGTTTAAAAATATGAATAAATTGACTATCTGGTATGCCTGATATCAACAATGATTAATGCAAATTCATTTTATACATTTCACTATTAGCAAAAGCTATTCTGGGCCTATATATCTATAATTAATTTTCTATAATAGGTATAGAAATCAATAATATACTTTCCACACTAGAGAGTTAGATAATCAGCATACAATAGATTGTTTTTACAAAAAGTGAATAATATGAATATTTATATCAAAGTAATATTCCCACATTTATTCATACAAAGAAAATATTGCTGAAATTAAAAATATTGTATAATTTATATAAACATAATGTAAATATCAAATATGAATACTTGAAAACTTGGGATATGCAACTTGATATAAAAAAGTATAAGAAAACAAAATTTTATTTATTTAATAATACTAAACCAGCTTTCAGTGGATTCTTTCCAGAATCATAGTGCAGAATAAAACCTCACAGTTGAGAGCGTGAATATATATATAGTAAACGAAAAATATGTAAATTTGTTCCAGTATGCAGATTATGTTCCATTTAAAGTGGGAAGCAAGAGTACATCCTCATATTTCAACAAACCTCTGAAAAATCTGCATGGACACATTTATAGGATTTAGATCATATCCCTATCTCAACAACTTTCTAAATAACACCAACAACAAGTTCTCCAAATCATATATATCATGATCTGCCTTCTCCTGAAGTGCAGTGTACTATGGAGAATCTCATATTAATAGGTTGACAAATTCCCCAACATGACTATTTATATATATATAAAAATTAAGTCACAAACACAAGTCAATCTTTGTTGAATATGAGTTGGTTATGGCAGATGTCTTTTCTTCCTCAAATGTTAAATCAATATGCGCAAACAGGGACGATAGAAAAAGAAAATTTAAGCATGGGCAATTGCAAGGGACCTGCATTCAATTAACAGAAAGAAATCATGTCCCACTATCAAAAAAATGGAACATATAATTTGCATATTAGGACAAATTTACATATTTCTTATCCACTATATATTCAGACTTTCAACTGTAAGGTTTTATTCTACACTATGATTCTGGAAAGAATTCGCTGAAAACTGGCTTAGTGTTATTAGATAAATAAAATTTTGTTTTCTTATACCTTTCCATATCAAATTGCATATCTCAAGTTTTTGAATATTATAAACATAATCTTCAAGTTGATTAAAAACCTTTGAGAACTATAAAAGATTTTATAACTTAATGATTTAAGGACTCATTACAATTTATGAGGAAACTCTAAAAATGAGATCCTAAAAAAATTGTGTTAATAATTGAACATTATTTTTTTTCCAATTTTGATAATTGATCATTTCATTACTTGGAGTTCATGAGATATGGAACACAGGAAATTATATCATTGAGCTTCTATTCAGGATCTTTAATTCTTGAGCCTCCCATGGTATAAATTAAAAAGCAATGTCAAATTCCCATCAATGTCTTATATAACAATATACATATTGAATTTATTAATGTTTTCAGACTTCCAAGTTATCAGTGAAAAAATGCATTTAAATTGTTAACCAAAAATATGAAGTAGTAGATGGATTTGAATGTATTATAAAAATAAAACAAATATAATTTTTCATTTAAAAATATATATTTTCTCCTATCATTCTAAATACTATTTTCATCATTCTTAATTATTGTGTTTCTTAGTGTTATTCTCAAAAAAAATCAGTTTAGTAGATAAAATACAAGCTTTTTTAAAAAATATATATTCATCTTATTTATTTTATTTGTATTATATTAGTTATTACATATGTGTAGAGAAATATACATTTATGTATCAATTAAGATGAATCAATTAAGATGTTTTTATTTTTATTGTTTATAAGAGGAAAACAGATAACAAACAAATAGTATTCTATTAATGTTACATAATCAAAAGGATATGACACATGAAACAAATTAATTTCACAAAAATAATTATACAAGGAACTTAGAATAACCACAAATTAAAAAAAAAACCGACAATGATATCATTTAGTACAATATATATATAAAATTGGGAAGAAATATATAACCACAATCATATTAAAATATTTTCATGCTATCAGTATTTTCAATTTATGCCTTATTTTTGATGGTCATCTAAAATAATAAATGCTCATGCTACAAAAAAATACTATTCAAATATCTCTGAATCAGACATTCACTTTAGATTCATTTCTGTTAGAATATTTCAAAACTTTATGATATGTATTTTTATCAATACTTTATACCTGGTAATTCTATAAATTCTTAAAGAAAATATGTTGGACTTTCTAGTGCATACTTTTTCCAATTCTTATTTTTATTTGCCCATACTTTAGCTACATCTGGGCTATCAAACCTTAAGTAATCCAAGAGCCACATTAAATAAATATTTATCTAAGGGTCATCATATCCAAAATAATAAATACAGTACATATATATGGTATTTATATAAGTTTTTTATAGAAATAGTAGACAAATACAAAAACGTATATAATCAATATCAAGATTAACGATTAGTGATACTAAGTATTCAATTCAAATTATTTTATTTTTTTATAATCAAAAAATCAAAACCTCTAGGCAAGATGCACAAATCTTCATTGCGGACCATGGGTCATGTTTTGGCCAGCTCTCATCTATATAATCATCAATATTTCTTTCAGGTAATTTTACAGTATAAGCCTGCAGTCTTTTCTTTTGATTAGACTAAAAATCTATCTTAGTGTATGTTAAAGATCATAAATATCAAGACATAAACTGTTAGTTTTTTCTTCCCCAAAATTTTATATGATTTTTTCTGTTTTATTCTACATCAAATGCTAATATGATTTTTCTCATGAAAATTCTCTTAAAATATTGAACTTCTTTGTGTATAAGCTTATTTATCAGACTGCTAAACAACTCAGACTTTACTGTTGTGGAAATTTGCAAATATATATAATGAAATGGATTATTTACTTAAAAATTGCCAAATCTTACAATAATTTGGATTTCAATCAATACTATAATTTATTTTCAGTTAGAATTAATAATAAAATATAGATTTATCCAAACTTATAAAATGAAATATCAAGTATTCTCTCCTTCCTCCTCCTTTCTATCCACAATAATAATAAATAATTTAAATGCTTTTTATTATTTCAAAAGCCTCATAATTAAGTAGTTAGTGGTCTATCTCTTAGTACACAACTTGAATTTGAGTCTGGACTGAATGTACATACTTTGAAAATTTTGTTCAAATCAAAAGCAGGCTTAGAATTTTTTTAGATAGTCAGAAAAGTCCTCATAATCCTCTGTATAGATTAGTTGAACATCAATATGGTAACTGTAAAAAACAGAAAATATGATTTCAATAGGAAGCAGTCTTCATCAATGCTAAAAGCATCATTGTTTACCTTTGTTTTATTTTACTTTTTATTAAGCATCAAACAATTGGTATTGACAATCAACCTCAATATGTATAAAGAAAGACAGAGATAGAAAATAGGTACATAATTATTGTTCTTAATTTTATACACATCTTTGTATATAAGATGCATAAATAAATATTATTTTAATTTATATCAAAAAAGTAGTAACATTATTTTAAATTGATAATATATATATATATACACAAGTATGCATAGTTTAGCTGAAATAAATTAATGTAAAAGTTCATATTTATTTGTAATCTGTGCAAGACAAACTGCAATAAGTATTTAATCGCTATAACTGAAATACTTGTATCAATTAATGTTTCTAAAATATATATGATATAGCCTATTGAGATAAGTACCATATAATTGCTAAACAATCACATCAATTCTGCCTTTTTATTCCTTAACTTCTCTCTTCAAATTGGTGCAATTATTTTTATTATTATATGTTAATAATTTCTTTCATCCATTTCTTAAAATATCTCTTAATATAAATATGTACAATCCGGTTTATTTTTGTAATATGTAAAACTCCTTAAATACTTTTCATATAAATAATTGGTCATTCTGTGCATAAGGCAAAGTTTCAACATGTTCAAACTATACTTAAAAATATTATTAACAGTTGATATACTGGCATAGCAATCATAAATTTAAATAAATGAATTTTGAATAGTTTATTATCTCATCCAATAAAAGCACTTTCAATTGCTGTTCCAGGATGCTTTTCTTCTGAATTTGGCTACTTATTATTAGTGTCATTATCACTTCTTGCTAATAACATATTGTGATGTTTGGATGATTCGAAATGGAACAGCAATTGAAAGTGCTATTATTGGATGAGATAATAAACTATTCAAAACTCATTTATTTAAATTTAGGATTGCTAAGCCAGGTATGTCAACTATTAATAATATTTTAAAGTATGGTTTGAACATATTGAAACTTCACCTTTTGGCACAGAATGTCCAATTATTTATATGACCAATTTATTTTTATAATTCCTTCAATGTTTTTTTTTTTTGTCTTATATTGTATATATATAATAATTTGTTCAAGAATCTGCTAAACTAGCATTTCCTAAAACTTTGTTTGTTTCTTATATAATTCTTAATAAAATTATATCAATAATTGTAAACCATCTACATTTATTTTGAGCACATTGAAATTGCTCTGAACAAATTCTGTCTTTAACTATACTTTGACAAGGATTTTCAAAATAAATTATAGACTAGTGCTACTTTAAGGATTGAACTTTAGTTTACAATTCTGGAAAAATTCTTAAATGCTGAAAAATAATTAATTTATTTGACAAAATGTTTTCCAATAGAAAAATTTGAATGCCTATGGAATTTTAGAGAACCATCTTTTACAAGGATTTTGATTAATATATTCCATAATGATTTTTCAGAAACAAAATACAGAAAATTTATCTATGATTATTAATAACTGCTTTGAGTTCACAAAAGAGATTCTTGCTAAAAATAAATAAATAAAATCCTTCAATAAAAATGTGAAAATTTTGGAAATCTTTTTCAAAGAGTGAGGCCTTATCTCTAACTTATCAAAAACAATACGTTTAATTTCCATCTAAACAATAAAAAAGTGTTTAAATTAAATGTGTCCTTTTCCAATAATATACTAAAATCACATGTTAATTAAAAGCTACTTTGAACCATAGTTATAATTTATTTTCTTCATTTATTAAATCTTACATCTAAAACAATTTCTAAAGAAATCTTTTTAGAAAGCTAACTAGTTCAACACATATTTGTGATGCAAAATTCTAAAGACAGCTTCTTTAGCATGTTTTGCATTAAATAATGAGCTCCTGTTTGGAATAAAAGTCTTCACACTAACTTCTGGATATACACTTCTATCAATTGTCACACTCAAGTTCTATCTTATCACATATTTTTTTACCATATATTAGAAGAGAAATTGCCTCAAAGAAAATTAAGTAAATCAAATTTAACATTAATTCAAGATATAGTTTCATCAACTAAAATATACTCAATAAAGATCTCTTTTGTAGATGTTCAATCACAACACATTTTAAATGATTTAATAATTAGGATGTAAAAATGGTTTGTAAAACTCCAAATTTCTTTTTTCAGATCCAACAATGAACCTAGTAAGCTTGGTTTACCCAAAGTTTCTATACTTCAGAGGTGAAATTTTTATTCGTTTATCGGAGGGTTTTTCTTTTTTTAAAGAGCTAATTATTAGCAAATATTATGAAAAAATCTATATAGATTCCATCCGAATATAGATTTACTAACATTGTCTATTAAATCCTTCAATACTGCCACTATATGCTTAGATGTGGCATCCTTAGCCATGTGGTTAGTGATTTCTGCTAAACTACAAAGATAAGAGACTATTATAAAAATGAAATTAAACAGGACTATAAACCAAGTGGCTGGTGATTTTCAATCTATGCAGACTATGGCAGAAATGAGGGAATTAATAGTCATTATTAAATCTGTCTTCTGACAGCAATATCTGGAGATGTTTTAATTTAACACTCGTTAATAATTGGCTATTTAAAAAAAAAAACACCACCATATAATAAATAAATAATTATATTATAAGAAGTAATCAAATAAGAAAAAAAGATGGAATTATTACTAAAAAGAGAGATGACATCATGAAATTGGTAGAAGATTTTTATCAAGAATTATATAGTAATAAAGAACAAGTACCTCCTATATCTATTACATCTTCCGAATTGCCCAGAATTTTAAATGAAGAAGTGAGACATGCAATTAAGTGTATGAAGAAAGGAAAGGCTCCAGGAAATGATGGAATTATAATTGATATATTAAAAGAAGCAGGTGAAGAAATAGAAACAATTTTAGCAAAGTTATATACCAAATGTCTAAATGATAAAGATGTACCGGAAGATTGGAAGAATGCAGTAATAATATTAATATTTAAAAAAGGTGATAAAGAAGATATTAGAAATTACAGACCTATCAGCCTTTTATCAGTTTTATATAAAATTTTTACCAAGATAATTACAACTCGTCTACAGAGAACTTTGGATTTCCACCAACCAAGAGAACAAGCTGGATTTAAAAGTGGTTTTAGTACAATAGATCATATCCAGGTATTGAGAGAAGTCATAGAAAGGACAAACGAATATGAGTTGTCATTATGTTTTGGATTTGTAGATTATGAAAAGGCATTCGATTCTATACACATTTCTTCAGTGATTAAAGCATTGGATCATCAAGGTATAGATCCAGGATATTGTCATATTTTAAAGAATATTTATAAAAATGCAACAGCAACAATTAGATTACATAATGATACTGGAAAAATCAACATTGAGAAAGGTGTAAGACAAGGTGATTCCATATCTCCAAAACTCTTTACAGCAGTGCTGCAAGAAGTATTTTGTGGATTAAAATGGGAAACTAAAGGAGTGAAAGTAAATGGAGAGTATTTAAGTCATTTAGATTTTGCAGATGATGTAGTTGTTTTTGCAAATAATGCTTCAGAGCTGCAGGAAATGTTGCAGGAGTTAGCAGTTGAAAGTAGAAAAGTAGGACTAAAGATAAATGTTAAAAAGACTAAAGTAATGTTTAATCGATTTGCTCAAAATATGAAAATAAAGATTGATTATGAAGAATTAGAAGAAGTTAACAGTTACAAATACCTTGGTCAGATTATTAATACAGATGGAAACATAATGGAGGAAATTAATCATAGAATTAAACTTGGTTGGAGTGCTTTTGGTAGAAATAACTTGATACTAAAAGGAAATATGCCTATATGTTTGAAAAGGATGGTTTTTAACAAATGTGTTTTACCAGTTCTCACTTATGGATCTGAGACTTGGACACTTAATAGAAGAGCAATACAGAGACTTCAGACCACTCAAAGGAGTATGGAGAGATGTATGTTGGGAGTAACAAGAAGAGATCGAAAACGCAATGTATGGGTAAGACAACAAACAGGTGTTACTGACCTTATTGAAAAAATTAAAAGATTGAAATGGAGTTGGGCTGGACATATTGCTAGAAGAGATGATAATAGATGGACAATTGAAATTTTAAACTGGATTCCAAGAGATTGTAAAAGACCCAGAAAGAGACCACATGTGAGATGGATGGATGAAATAAGAAAATGTGCAGGGGTGTTGTGGAGAAGAGAAGCTAAAGATCGGAGAAGATGGATTAAACTTGGAGAGACCTTCATCCTGCAGTGGATTGATAATGGTTGATGATGATGATGAATCAAATATACATTTCACTAGATAAAAAAAAAGCATTGCCAGAATATTATTTTTCTATAGAAGATATTTAAACCAATGTTTATTTCATTTATAAACAGACTTCAATTTGCATTATCCTCCTTCTTTATGTTTAAATTAACATACAGAATACAATAGAAGAGATTTTTTTTCTTTTAGTTATAAAGTGAAATAAAATATCCCCCCCCCCCAAAAAAAAAAAAAAAAAAACTTCATTCCTCCTTTTATTTTGTCTTGACATTAATTTTAACAATTCTGATCTGATCTTCTCACAGATCAGTGTTTGGCATATTTTATCAAACTGATAAATATTTTTATTATAAAAAGCGCTGAATTATTTAATACAATTGTTATTTTGTTTTAAAAAAAGTTTGATATAATAGGAATTGTTTACTAAAAAAATTGAATTTTATAGTACTGATTCTGAAAAATGACAATATCATCACAAAAAAATAATTACAGTATTCAAATTGAAGAATTTTTATTTTAAGAAAAAAAATGGAAATACAGATTTACAATTTTCAAAATTAATTCAGGAAGTAGTCTGTGAATGTAAAAAGCATATAACCGTAATGAACATTTTTTAATACTATGAACAAAGAACTATATTACTTAAAAAGATTTCATTTAAATTAATAATATTTTTAAAATTATAAATAGCCAACACAATTGCATTTATCAATTATTGTTTTATTAATGCGAATATGAATATAACCTCCATTTCAATACATAATATGGGGGGGGGGGTACTCATTTCTAATACTGTTTAACTAGTTATTTCATAACTTTTAATTTAAAAACAAGTATGTGAATTTGTATATAGCATCCATAATTTTTTTTTTCTATTGTGTATCCATAAATAATTTCAAAAGTAATTTGAAAAGCTTATTTTCAATTTACAACCATATAGTACGTTTTCCCGAAAATTGACAATCCGAAATATTCTTTTACTAACGGTTTTTTTTTTTTAAACATATATACAAACAAAAATACATTATTTTAATATTTCTTATCTCGTCAAAATTAAAATACTCAATTATTCTCATTCATTCTTTATTGTGCAAAAAAAATCCTAAACGGTGACTAAAAAAAAAAAAAAAGTAGCACAGTAAATAATAGTAAGTGTTATTGCTGTCAAATATTATTACCTCTGATTGGTTGCTAATAATAAATTATTTGTTTCAGAATTTATTTTTGATTAATTGTTAAATTTAATTAAACAACGGATAAAATCAAATTATAATGATAAATATTAATTGTATGATTAATTTTTTAATCTACTGCAATAGTCATGTTAGAAATTAGAATTATTAGGCATTGCAACATTTACATTAGCAAAAATGTATTTTTGCAAAATCAAAGTTTATTTTGCTTTAAAATATATCCCCACAAAACATGTTACTTTCATTAAGTGATTTGTGTTAAAATTATGAGGGCAGCACATTTGACACTTATCAAATAAACTACTAATTTGCTATCTACATGTATACTGAACAATGATAAAGATGTGTGTAAGAGATAGTGATCTAGTCCAATTGATGAGTGCTGGTTCAGCAAGAAATGTGCATCTTGGGGATCATAGATCTTTTTCACATGTCTTTGGTCATAAGTTTATGATTACATCCCTCCACAAGGTGTTAAAAGCAAATAGAAAACAGTCTTTACCTTGTATGAGAGTGATATAGTTAAAATTACACTAATGAAATATTATTCATTATTGGATAATCTCTAGTCAAATAAATGACTAATAAAAATTATTAATATGTTTTACAATTTATTTATTTTTAATATTTCAACTTTTTTAATTTTGTTTTTCCAATAACTTTTATACTGGATGGATCAAATGCTACCTTTTTTTTAAATATATATATTTTTATTTACTTTATCTCCATTATATAAGATTGTCATAGAGTTTCTCTGTACAATACTTTTGACATATGAGTTGGAAAGTACAATGATGATTGAACTTCAAGAACATTTGATCTAGTGTTAAAGTAACTATTGGCATATCCTGAATATTATTACACTGCCTGATTTTATAATATAATAGCATTTATACTGTATAGGAAGATATTCTATAGTAAAGACGTCTAAAACAAGTAAATAGTGGAACAAAAACTTTTTCTCATTGAATTAAGATTTATACAACAAACATAAAGACACAGAATGAATTGCAGATATTGTTACCATATAAAATTTAGGGTAGTTACGTATTAGTCCTATGATAGATGGTAAGAGAAAATAACATTTTTTACATGGAGAAAATTATGCACTTATATTAGAATGCATCACAAACAAATGTGTAAATAAAGATCAAATTAGACATATTTACAATCTTTTAAAAACAATTTTTTTAAATGAATATTAGATAATATACCAACATTTTGACTAACAACTTTCTCCTGATTGGGATGTTATCTAATACTCACTTAAAAATTGTTTCCATTTTTAGAAGATTGTAAATGTGTTTAATTCAGTATTTATTTACACATTTGTTTGTGCAAGCATTTTGTATCACCGTCAAGCTAATATATAAGTACCAAATTTAGCCATCAATTTAATTAGTATAACTCTTTATCTCAAACAGTAAAAATGTACATATTTTATTTAGCAAGTATTCTAGTAGATGCATGTAAAGTACTGTAATAATTTTAATCATGAACCATAAAAGCCGAATTTGAAATATGATTAATGCTGTCATAAAAATAATAATTTCAAAATGAAGTTTGGCAGAAATGACAGAAATTTAAGTGCTAAAATTTAATAATTAACATAGTTCACTTATGACTTTTGATCTTTAATGGTAAAAATGTTGTACATATTTTTGTTTAAAAATATTTTCCTAGGTGCATATGCTGTAATAATTTTAGCCATGAGTTATAATAATTGAATTTGAAATCTGATAATGTTAACATCAAAAAAAAAAAAATTGCAAAATCAAGGTCCAGTAAAATAGTGCAATTTAAGTGCTGATCATAAAATCATTAAAACAATGAGCATTAAGGACTGAAAGAAGAAAAATATTGATTAGCAATACATGCATGATTTTTCACAGCATTTCAGTTATGAGTACATCAGACATCAAAAACTTTTTGTGAGCTTATTTGCATTTAGTTTTACTTCTGCAATTGGTTCAACTATATTAATTTTTAAAAATTATTTTCATATATGTAAAATATTAATTTAATTGTGAGTCAAAAAAATAATATAAAAAAAGAGAGAAAGTTATAAAATCTATAAAACAGCCAGTGACTTAACTTGTAAATACAATATGATTAAATCAATATGCCATTTTTAAAAAATGATAGATTAAAAAGCTTGAGTGATTTATGTTGTAACATTACAGTTCTAATGATTAACTTTTTTGCTAGTATGGAAACTAATCAAAACCAAATGGCAGATAATAGCTTCAGTCAGATAATTATATGTGAAAAAGTTAAGCATTTGTTTGAAAAATTTACTGCTATATCTTTTACTATAAGTATTGTCCTGCAAAGGAATTTGTTGCTAGCCAACTATTGTTCATCGATTCATAGAAAAAAATGAACTGCATAAATTATGAGGCTGCTACTGAATGTCATCTTGCAAGAAAGTAAAAGTTTCAAAATCAGTTATCTCTGAATTTTTATTAGAATGGTTTATGTGCATTCATGTTTTAATTTTATGGTTTTAAAAGATGAATTTTACTTTTCTAACTGTATAACATATGCAGCAATTAATTTAATAAATATATTTTCACATTTATATTTTTGCTTTGTTTTTTTCCTCCTGCTTAAATAGTTGCTTCAGATGAAAGATTGGCATTGTCTATAGGCCTGTAATCGATTGCTTTTAAATACATATATTTTAATATAAGTTATAATAAAACAATGAAATAATTACTGGCAATCTAGATCCTTCTATTTCGAATCACCAGACTTCACTGTATATTTTGTATAGCCAAAATTTTCATTTAGCCAATTGCAATAAGAAAGAAAAATATTTTAAACAGAACACTCAAGTAAATAGTATTATGTTAATTTTCAATTCAAAATATAATAATCTGTATAGTCTAGTAATTTTGTTTTATAATTTGTTATAAATGTTTTGGCAAAATTATATAGTATATTATTATTAATATTTTCTATCTTTTCTTCCCTTAAGCTGAAATGGTCATGCTCATCTGTTGCTGCTGATGATAATAGGCATAAACATTATAGACAAAATACCTATATTTTATATTATTACATATAAATGTCTTTAAACAATCTAATAGATTGAATGCATTTTGTAACAAAAAAAGTCTTACCGTAATATCATGAGTGGGTACATGTATGACAAAAAGAGCACAGAATTTAACATCCAAGTAATTATATCTTCATTGCAATGCAAAGCAAAGGTAAAAAAAAAAAAATAAGAAGTTTTTCTGGTATTCTTTATCTGAAATAGTTTTGAAAGTTGAGGATTTTAAGCAATCTTAGAATTTTTGTGTCCAATTCAATGAGCCATACCAAATAGCAAATTATTTGTCTAAACCAGGGGTCACCAAACTTTTTTGATTATCGATCCCTAAAATATCTTCAAAACCTCTTATCAACCCCCTAAAATTTATTTTTAGTGGTTTATGTGTTACAAACAAAAAAAAAGCTTTTACTATTTTTATGCATTTATTTTGCAATTTTACATTTAACAATCGTTGATATGCTTTCAAATTTCTATATATATAGCAATCTAAAATTTTTATTATGATAATATATCATACTTTTTGTTTTCAAACAGAATCATATTCAGGTTACAATTCTATTTGCCAGGCGATTATGTGTAAGTAAGAATGTAGAATTTTTCTCTATAATTAGGTTAAACAATATTCATTGAAAATTAACATCATATACTAAAAATCTATCTTAATATATATAAATCAGTGTTCACATTATATGAGTGATTTTATTATTCATGTAATTAAAAATGAAAAATAAAACCTGCATATATTTTAATTTTAAAAATAATGGTTAAGTTATGTTTTGGATAACTGGAGCATGGGTTTGGAAATTTGCGCTGGCCTATGCAATTCGATCCATAGCTGTTTTTCACATAGGCGGTTAGCTATATTTAGCATGCAATGGTGAGTTGTGTAATTTTTTCTGGTAAACAAACTAGTATTAAATTCATTGAAACAATATTCAAAAACATTATATATACATGTGATTTTTAATCAATTTTTTCATCAACTCCCAATAATGTTATATTGATCCCCAGGGGTTGATATCATCCAATTTAGTGACCCCTGATCTAAACCAACAAAACACCATATGATAACAGCTTATTCAATACTTTTAAATAGTAAATCTATTTATCCTATCCCAGCTCTGCCATTTGGTATAAGCATGAGTACTCCATGTGCTAGAAATTATTTTGGTAGTATGGATATGACCCCACAGAATAGGTATTTATTAAGCATTGCCATCTAATAATTACTCAAGTTTTCATTATATAGTAAAACTGGGGTAGAATAAATAGATTTATTACTTTAAAATATTATATAAGGTGGGAGTTTTTGTGACAGTCACATTCAAAAGATATAGATGTCTATAATTATTAAAAATAAGTGCTGAACTAGAATCTGATGTTTTCAAGCAAGATGGCTTAGATTCAAAACATTAAAATATTTTGAATTTCAGGCTAGTAGTTTAATGGGAAAAAAGTAAGAGCGTAAAATATGGCTGCTTGGAAAAAGATGTATTAGATCTAAAAATTCAGAGAATAGTTAGATCAAGATCCAAAATTCCTCACTAATGAAAGCTATATGCCAAGAACTAGTGGGAGTATGGCTAGGATATAACTAGATAGAATTTATTAAGCACTATCATCTGATAACTATTGATAATTCAAGTTTCTGCTATAGTGGTGGTAGAACTGAGTATCAAAAATAGATTTGTACTAAAATTGTTACCTAACTATCCTTAATTAGAAAGTAAAACAATAAAGAAAAAATATGAAAATGTTAATCAGTTGATTTACGTCATGAGTAAATTTTCTTTATTGTTCCTCTTGAGATAAGTTCAACCTTTTACACTTCAGTAGAATATTTAAATCAATTTTACTTTTATAAGCAGAACTAATGTAGTAATAAATCAATGATATGGCGTGGTTGAAATAATATTTTTATTAATGAATTGAATTGCTTACTATTTTATAATTCATATCTTGTAAACTTATTTGAATTTTTTAAAGAGACAAAATCAACCAAACTGGTGATGGCTGTCTAGTATAGTGAAAGCATTTTTACTTAATACTAAAAAAATACAAGCATAAAGAAAAAGAAAGTTATTTCATTATATAAAAAGTTTTGATAGTAAGTCAAGTTACATAACTTTATAATGACTATACGGTAATTACAATTTTTTTAACTATCGTACATGATTCTAATACTCATTATATTAAGAAGTTATACTTGCAAATAACAAGTAACAGGTAATATTTTTCATGCATGCTAAAAATGATGATTGCTGTATTATACACATTATCATATTTTAGTACTATCTATATAAGTATGAATAATTGATAAATACTATATGCAATGGTAATTAGATTCCTATGTTTTTCTAATACTTGGCCTTCATCAATGAAGAAGTTACATTACACTTATGCACTCAGCAATCACCTTTACTTTTATTATGCTATTTAAACTAATAACTTTGAAAGTTTTAAACACCTACACTGCTTGTTTACCTTCATAGGTTTATAGAAGCATATAACAGGTTTTCAAAGTATATAATTGCTAACTTAATGTCAGATTTGTTTAACTGAAAAATGATTTATATTGGGTTCAAATCTTTAAAGCATTTGGAACTTTTAAATGTAGCCTTAATAGTATAAAAGTAATAAAAGTGACCATTGTAAAAAACATTTAATTTAATCCTCTTCATTGATAAAGACTAATAGAGAAAAACTAATGTGGAATTTGGCTGTCACTACTGTTTTATATCCATTGATTATTTATCCTTACATAGATGACTATAGAATAGAATGATGTAAAATGGATACAGATTAAATGTAAGCCAGGAGAGACATGTGATATACTGCTTTGATATATATTATAAAAATAAAATAATAAAAAAATATATTCTATTACCAAATTTATTTAATCTCTGTTTATAAGTTTAAATACAATTTAATGTTCTGGAAAAAGTGTATATAATAAAACAATTCAAAATAAACTGATTTGTAAGAAATTAAACAATTTTTTTTATTCCTTTATCCTATAAATATATGCTGTATGAGTGTGTCTAGAAATTATAGCATAAAATTAATTAGCAATTATTTTTATAATCATATTTTGAATAAGGGTCTCTGAAAATAGCCCTGCAATATAAATATAATCTCTCTGTGATCTCTGTGTGTCTAAATACTGTCTTCTCTCTGTACTCATTCTCCCATCTTGAAACTCACTATCTTCAATTATTTAAACTAGTTTAAGGCTTGATTGCCATATAAATCATCTCTCTGCAATAACTATAACAATATTGTTGTGCAATTACATTTTCATCCTTTAATTACATGATTTATAATTGTTTTGTTCTGTTGTTTTTTTTTTGTTGTTTTTTTTGCAAAATCCTTACATTGATAAAGTAAAGAATATAGCAAACCAGAATCTTTAGTTGTGGTATTACCATAGCTAGAACAGTAAAACTATTTTCAACTTGTTTTTATCTTTATCTTTCTTTTTTTTTCTTTAGATTTAGAATAGTCATACTAACAAGGTTATTAATTTTGATAAAGATGATGGTATAAAGTAATTTAAGATCTTGCAAAGTATATTCCTATCAACTACGGACATCATTCAAAATGTAAAATATCAGGTACTAGACATACAAAATGTAGTAATAAATCATAAATATTTTAGACATACTTAAGACTTCTATTCCATCACTTATTCTTGAGACATATACATAAGAGGAAAATATCAAAGATGTGAATGCAAGAGGATTAACACCTGTAGATCTGGTAGTTTAATGGAAATGTTTTATTTTTATGTTAATATTTATATACATGGAAATAAAAAATACAACATAAGAAATGTTAATAAATATTTTCAAATAAGTAAGGTAAAATTTCTATTAGTGCAATGATTTGATTTATTATCTTTTTTATGCTTAGAGAAGATTATTATAAAGTAAATAAATTAATATTAATAAAACCATTCAATTACATTTTCTGAAAATTTTATTATTGTGTATATTAAAATGTACAAAAAATAATTATACTTTAAATTAATTTATAAAAACTAGTTAAGACTGTGTAGAAAGCAAAATCAGAATTAAAATAATAATAATAAAGTCCTTTTAACCTTATTGGGAAATAAGACTCACATATACAGATAAAAATGATTATTACAGTAATAAATACTAATCATGCAATGAAAAAAAATTCAGGTGTGAAATTTAATGTAATAAACAATGAAATTAAAATGATTAAGTACTAATAAATTACAATTTCAAAAAAAAAAAAAAAATGTAACTATATATTACAAAAATTACTCATAATAAAATTAAAATTTTCTTTAAAAGTGGAAAGTATTTCAATACATAAAAATAGAATAATTTTAATAAAGATGATTCCATAATTTTTATAAATAACTATTTACTAATTTTAAGATTTCTTTCATACCAAAATATTACAGACAGATAAATCTAATTGAATCCTTTGTCTAATTAGAAGAGAAAAAACTTTGAGACATATGATTTGCCAACATGACCTATAACAATAATAGCTTCAAACTTAAGTTTCTTATAGTAGAGTAGTTAGCACCTCTGCCTTTTAGGCCCGTGACATATTTCCATGGGCTACATAAAGCTCAAACATTTTTTCCAAGTTCCAACAGAATAAAGTTTTTCTTTCAGTTTGCTAGCCCATACCAATCCAGCTGATCCAAGGTTGATCTGCAAATTAGAGATTAAAACAATAATAAAGAACTGCTAAATCTCTTATCACTTAGCAGTTGACAAGTCCCATCAAAATTACTTTCTCATTGGTTCAAACATCTTTTTATGAAATAATCTTTCAATGGATTCACATCCCATCTTTAATATGTTCTGCAACCTTGAAAATGAAATAACAAACAGTTTATATCATTACATTTTAATTAAATCAAAGACAATATTTATAATTTTTAATTCCTCAATCCATATGGTGTATCAAAGTGATATGCAACAATAAAATAGAAAACTGTTTTCACTAATCCAGGAAAGTTGAAATAAAACAAAACTCAAATCTTTCTCTTTTTTTTCATAGTAAAATGATATCATGTAATAATGAAGTTTGGTTAAAAACAATTTTATGCTCAGTTATATGGAATGTTAGATGACATTCAAAAGTATAAGGCTTAATACAATTGATCAAAAATGAGTTTTTTTCTTGCTCAACTGGAAATCGAATCATTATTTCTTGATTCCACATCTCTATTTTTTAATTCATATTTTCAAATTTATGGTAAAAATAATGATTTCTTTTGATATTTTTTTAGAATTCATAATCATTCAGTTAAAATTTCATGGCATTCAAAATCTTAAAATTGAATGATCCAATGTGTTGTTATGAGAAATCACCTTAAGCTAATGGCAAGATTTTCTTAATTTTGCTTCAAGTTATAAATAGCAATCTACATCAAATGCACTTTTTTTAAAACATAAACAAGTCTACAATGATTTACCCTAAATTCTGAGGTTCTTAAAATACGAATTATTTATAACATCTATAATAATATACTAAGGCCAGTTTCCAAAAACTTAATGTAAGAACTGAATACTGTTCAATTTTACATCTGCTGTCATTGGTGGAGACTTGATTGTAAGATTCATAAATTACATTTTCTTAAAATAATATGTCACAAAAATATCTCTAGAGTATTTTGTAAATAGATTAATTTGTTTCTGACATTCAGGTAGTTATATATATTTCATTTTTAATTATACTATGAGATTATATTTTAGTCGAATTAGTACTTTAATAACAGCAGATTATAAAATAAACAAGATAAATGGAAAAAATATTAAATCTATCCTTAATCCAGTAAAGAAAGCAAATGTCACACTTTTCAAAATATTGTAATGCAAAAAAAAAAAGTCAAACTAAATTGTTTTATTTCAGCCAAAAAATTTCCAAAAATTATTACTAATAATAAATATTTAAAAGAAAAAATAAATTTTATTTGATTAAGTACACTAATGTATTGTACTTGTAACAAAAAAAAATGTATTATTTAAATTTATTACTCAAGCTAAAAGGAAAGATAAATCATTAGATTACCAATCCTTGGTATATGATGCTTCTCCCCCCATTAAGGGGAAGATTACACAATGTATTATAATCACCCCTGCCCCTTTACAGACTGAGTAATTGACACTCATCTAGCTAATAATAGCTAAATATTTATTTGTTGCACAATATTAAATAACTATCTAGATTGACAATGACTGAAAAAATTTCCATGGTTCATCCAGCCAGGTTTAAATTTTGGACTTTGTGGGATTATAATTTTATTCAAGAGTATAAAAACTCATTTAGCTAATTAATAGTTCAATATAAGGTGAAGGTCACTCCAAAGACTTCCATAGAAGAGCTGTAAAGAAGACATGATTCAAAAGGCTAATCAATTGTGAAGGAGATAGTGAAAGTTTCAAGTTTTTCTTTCTTATTTTACTATCTAAATTAAAAATATGTTGATATCCATTTACTGATCATAATGAGATGTTTAGTGAGGTTAATTATGAAATGATTAATAAAAAGTGATTCTGTGCTTGCTTGTAACCTAAAAAAGTTCATAAATTTCATTCAGCTTGTATTCAAATCTAAATTACTGCCATGGTAGGAAAATGTTCATTAGAAAATATACATTAACCATCATGCCATGGAATTTTGACAGACAAAAAATTGCCTGAATTTAAAAGATTCGAAAAATAAGCCTAAAGAAATTTCTACATGATGTGTATATACATATGTATGTCATCTATATGCTTTGAGCAGTTCTGTAGAAATAATTGTACAATATTGAAGATGTAATGATTTAATGTATTCTATAAATCATATTAAATGTAAGTAAAAATTAAATGCAAGCATTTAATAGCATAAATAATTTGAAGATGTTTTAAAAAAGCACTTCATCTATTTGTTTTTATATAAACAAAATCTGCACAGATACATATGTATATGAAGATTGCAATTTAAAAACAACTTTAAAAAAGATCGTTTGTAAAAATTAAATGACTAATGAACAAATTATAAATAAATTTAAAAATAATATTTCTTGAAAATTCTATCGAATTTATCTAACCGTTTCACACAATAAAAAAAAATATAATCAGTTTTTCAAATTCAATATTAGATAAAGCAGACAATAAGAGATGCTAGAAGTGACCCTATAAGAGAGGCTTGAGGTCAAAGCTTGTAAAGCTCACCAGCATCATTATCTGACAGACAGCATTTGCAACAAGATACAAGTCATCTGCGATTAGATTTCTTAATCAGAAATGAATAAAATTTATCCACTAATATTTTTAAGTTCTTCAACATTCTTCAGCCTATTCATACTGTTTTTGTTTTTTTAATATTATAACAAGAAATTATTTTTCATATATAGCATAAATTTTAAGTTTGAAGAGTCACTTCCTTAAAAAAAAAAAAAGATATTTATTAAATAACATCTTTTGACATTTCAAATTGTATGTGCATTTTTTTTATTACTATATATGTATATAAAGGGTCTTAATGTTCCATATATTCTTAAATCTATTTTAAACCAATCCTTACCTTTTTCCCAAATCAAAATAAGTTTCAGCAATATCAAGATTCTTTAATAATCCATTCTTATATATGGGTAAAATTTCTATTTAGGACTTATATCTAAGAATATCACAATCTGCATAAGCTTAACCACTGTTGCCAGAGTTTTCAAATCATTTAGTTTCTATTTTTAAAGAAGTTATATTAAAAAAAAAAAAGACCTTACACTATTTACATGTTCTATCTTAGATCCATCCAATTGATAAATGCTTGTCCCATGAAGTAACAGAAAATATTTTCATCTTTTGATGAATAATCTTTACTGCTTGAATGCATATCTAAATTAGAATCAGAATATGGAGACATTGACTTATACGTTAACATGTAAAGAAATAAGATATAGGAGTTAGTGCACCTGGTTGGCATACTTAAGACCTGGGATTCAAATCTAGACTTTTCCAGATTTAAATCAGATTAAAATTTTTCTTTGAAATAGCCAGTCCATAGTCAAACTAAAGTCTACCCAATATTAATTAGTAAGTATATATCTAGCTATTCTTAGTAGAGTAAAACAAGAAAAGAATTTCCTCAATAATATTTTCCACATTATATCTTTATGGGAGTAATGAAAGAAGTCTTTGCCTTGCAATTTTTCTATTTAAAGACTGTTTTCCTGTTATTATATGCATATGTAACCACATATGTTAATATTATTCGCTTGTGAATAATCATCTTCTATCAAATTATTACTATAGAATAATTTAAGAATAAAAGCTTATACAGAGAATGACTATCAATTATTTGTAAACTTTCAAAATATATAGAAATAAGAACACTATATACTCACCACTGTATTGACGTAATAAAATACATATTAATTAATTACAGATTGAAAATGATAACAAGTGATGATATCTGATCATTGTTGTTGATAGTTTACAATTGATTATTCTCTTAACACAATTTATTCTATCGTATCAATTTAATAAATTTTTTTTATAACAGTAAATATACAAAAAAATCAAAATATAAATTTTATATTTTGCTTTGGGTAAAGATAGATAATAATCTAATCTATCTTAAATATAGAACCACCTTAACAATAAAATTCATCCTCCCCATCCTTTCTTTATTAGATCAGACAATAACCTTCATGTTATTCGAATATTAAAATTCATATAAGTATTTAATAAGAAGAAAGCTTTATTATTTGTTATATTATTGCAACAATATCATTGAAAGACCAATTCTTTTATTTTTTGGGAGACTTTAATGCACATAACAACTAGTAAACAATGGCCCAAAATTATATGAAATAATAGTATTTGATCTATGAACTTCACTGCTATTATTGAATTTTTGTATAATGTAAAAATTAAATGTCATAAACATTTTATTTAGACAAAAAAAGTCATAAATAAAATATTTATGTATCCATTCACAGGACAGTGGTTACTTAAAAATTATTTTATAATTATAAATCATAATATTAAAAAAAGGTAGAAATACATAAGCACTCTTAGGTGTAGTGTGCTGAAAATGATAGATTAGTATGTATTGTTATAATAAATCATATATAAAAAGCCTTTTTGGCACCTGGTTTTATAGGTTTTTCAAATGTTAAGCATCTATTTTAACATTAACTAAAAAAAAGTTTTTTAAGTATAATTATTATTAATATATACATATATAGTTAGTGAATATTATTTTTTTATTATTTATTATAATTTATATGAAAGAACAGTTTAATGGATCTCATTAATTTTTATTATTGATGATATTATTATGTACTGTAGTTAAAAGAATAGTTCTTTAAAACAATCCTTATCATAATCATATTTAATAATTAATAATAGTGATTTTATATATGTGTAATATTGTGGACAGAAAGTGTATGTCAATTCTATAGCAGATGTGTGAAGACTAGTTTTCTTCCACAATATTACTTAATCATATTTCTAAAAAAGTTGATGTTCATTCTTTACAAAAAATTGTTAAATACTATAATTGTCAATTGAATTTTCAAGATTTTCTTATCGAGTTATGGATTATTTTAAGAAAGTGTTGTTGGTAACAAGTAAATCTGTTATTAGATTAAAAATTCTGATTAATTATTTATTATTAATGATATGATTAAAAGAAATCACACCATTCTCTTGGTAGTACAATGAAAGAATAGAGATTAATATATGGATTAAAGGATCACACGATCACCATCTCATACTAGCACACAATTGTTGTAAACAAAGGCAAAACTCTCCATACAGTAATGCCAACCTGTGCTAACCAGAGTAATCAATAGATGTCAGAAGGCTTGTGCATAAAATCCCTATCTAGGGCCTACTCATCCAATATCCCCAGACTAGTTTCTGGCTTGTGGCCATCATCAGTGAGGAGCCTTGGATCTGAGAGCACTGCACCTAGATATTGGTGGTTTGACACCAGTCCTGCCTAATAGGATAGTGGATTAAAGGATAGAAGTTCAATGATAGACAAAAAAGTTTAAGAATGACTAATGGGTTAAAAGTGCAAAGAACATGTAGTCATTTGTTTACCATACTCACAATAGACTTTTTATTTCATGCATTGAAAGAAATATAGGAACCTGAAAAACATTTCTATTAGATCAATCAATGCTACTCTTTAATGTGATATTGATAATAATTAAAGGACATATAGGGAATATTTAAAAAACTTTTTGAATAATAATACATTATTTCAGATGATTGTTTTTAATAATATATCCATCTAACTTATTAAAATTTAAATATTTATATTAATCATATTGCAATAGATATTTGTAATCTTAAAAATGGAAAACTGAAATTCCCGATAAACCTGAAATGTTAAAATATTGTGAGAATATGTTAACAATTCAAAATTTTTTTTAATAATATATGGACCCATAAAGTTGTTCACCTGATTTGAAGAATGTGTATATTATTTTTCGATAATTATTGTGGAATATCTTTGTTATCCATTACAGCAAAAATATTTTCAAGGGATTTTATTGAATTACTTCTAGTCACAAGATTCAATGATGTGGTTTTAGAAAATCAAGAAATATTATAAAAATGTTTTTTTATTGGCAAGAAATTCAAGAAAAGCATTATAAACAAAGTATGATTTATATATTATTTTCTAATGATATAGATATTTGAATCAAGTTTATGATGTTTATTCATGTTTTACAGCAGAAAATCGGAAGCATTTAAACTAGTATTAAATATGCATATGTAACAATTCCAACAAGATACATAGTTTCTAATGGTGGAATTTTTAACCTAATCTGATATAACAAAAACAAGAACTTCACCTTCTACTCTCCTAGATTTAAAATCTGCTGCTGATGCTCTATTCACTCTTAATGTTTTGAATGGATCTAGAGGATCTTTGTTTAGTTAATAATGGGAGAAAATTTTTCAGCAGCTTTTAGATTGAATTTAAGAACCTTGATAAGCTTTTATGTAGAAAAATGAAGTTGGATATTGAAGTAGAATACAAATGTACTGTTGTATTTATTAAGTTTATAAATAGGACATTTCAGAATAATTCCATATAGAGCTGTTAGCATGATAAATTTATTGTACAGAAGTAGACATGGATCTTCTAATGATGTAATGTAAAGGTGCATTAAAATTTCCAATTAAGAATGTTACATAAGATTTTAAAAATATGATGGTAAGATAGATAGACCTATAAGTAAATTATTTTTTAATCTTCAAATATATTTATGAAGGATTGGGTACTGTAGCAAATAAATACTAACACTTGCTAAAAAATATTTTATGGTATTCTTGATATGGTTTTCATGAAAAAAACTAACCATGTTTACATTATAGGTGTCAAGAAATAGACTTTTGAACCAGCATCTCATACATAAAAAGTTATTTGTGATTTATAAAGATATTTGGATATTATTGCAATACTTAATTTTTTATTGTATCCTTTTTTGTGGAATTAGTATGACCATAATTGTTTATAAATGAAGAACACTATTAGTTCTTAAGTTACAGATTTATTGATAACACTTTAATTACTTTTCTATCTTTACATGTTCAATGTGTCCAATTTACCAAGCTTGGCAAATTTTCACATTCCTTTCAATGTCAGACAATTTTCATGTGGATATGCTTCTAACAATCTATAATATGCAGTGCATAGATTACATATAGACAGTCTTTCTTTTAGTATCACTAATAATTTGTCAACATTGTAATTTATAGCTTGTCAATTAATTACCATGTACAGATTTCTTGTATTCTACTTGAGTCTGCTGAGCCAATGTTAGAAAATGATTAAAATCAACTTATATAGATGTTTTTCTACTTTTTTTCTGAAAGCTAATTTTTAAAAGAACAAAGGACTCTTTTGGAATATCAGTTCATTCACTTGTGTTATCTGATGCAACTTATCACAGAGGTCAAATAGCAGTGTCAGCTAAGTAAAGAAAATTGTTGTGCTCAATCTTCCATTTAGTGCTTTAATATGACTTCCCAAGTAACTAACTTCATCATTATTTTTGTTTTAATTGAACTCTCTTGATAAAATCATATTTAACATTGGACTGAGGCTTTTTTCCACAATATATTATAGACCTAATCATTGTCATTGCACATATAATAAAACATTATCACAAAAAATGCTATATCATATCTTTTTATATCATTTTTTTTCTATATGCCCTATTCTATGTCAGCAAAATAATATATATATGTATATATTACATAAATGTATGTGTATCTTTTGCTATTTAAAGTAGAAATATGTTCAGAAATATTACCAAATTCGGGACTTTCTTTATTTTACTGTAATATCTTATATAAATACAATTTATCCACTACTTTGAACAGTTTTTAGCAAAAACCTTTTATTGACCTATATTCATGCACTATCTTACACTTTGACTGTCCTGCAGTCTTCTTCAGAACCATTTTTATTTAATTTTAAAGTAAAAAAAATTTTTTTAAGTAGAATTTCAGAAGTAATGTATTAATAGAAAGCCAGTCATTTAGGTGAAAAGTTTTATTATACAATCCCCAAAAATTTAAAGAATTATATAACATGTTGTAAATTAATTATAATATCTGATTATAGACAGCTCAAAATCATTTCTCTCTTTAAGACAACCAGACCAGTATCAAAGAATTGAGAATTTCTGAATCCACTAGAGAACTTTTTTGTGAAAATATTTTTCATCATAAACATTTATTTATCATTTCTGTGAAAAATCTGCATATCTATAAAAGCACAATGTTCTAAAAAGTAATGTTTGTACAATATGTATCCTCTATCAATGCTTGATTATAGGTCTAAGATTTGGCTAATTATCATAAGAGTAATAAAAAGAATAAGTTCACACAGTGACGTAGGAGAAATGTGCATGGAGATTAATAAAAGAGAGATTGAGATACTAAAATAAAGCTAGACTGGATATATTGATAAAAAAGATAACAGTTTTGCAACTAAAATTCTAAACTGTAGAATCTTCAAGCATAGACATAGAAGAAGATAATCAAGTGATTTGTTTCCTGAGAGATTGTGTTTGAATATCAAAAGGTACAGGTTGAGTTTTGATCCAAATACCTTTAGTTTTTGCGTCAATCATTTTACCATTGCACTAAACTAGTATAGTTTTCATTTTAGATTATAAAAAACTCCATCCAATCATGAGCAAATGAATTTATTAACTAGACTATTAATATCATATAATGCTATATACTATCATAGGAATTTACAGTAAAAATCTATTACTTTCGTGATATTTGTTTTGCTTCCATTTGCTATTTATTTAAGATTTTTAATGCCATTTTTGCATGTGTTCTCATCAATGGTGCTATATTTTCCAAATAGGAGAACAGCAAAGCCACTGTGTGCTGTACATTGCCATCATGCTTCTGAACTGAAAGGCATTATGCTGCTGCCAACAAAATGATATCAGAAATATTTATCCAAATTTCAGTTAACAGATATATATAAAAAAAACAATTGTTGTATATATATAAATAATACTTTAAATTAAAAAATTTCAACTTAAAATTTGTTGATAATATTGCCTTCTATATATAAAATTAAAAATAATCAATTTAAACAAAACTGAAATAGACATCTCACTATAAATAAAACTATTATTTAATACATCAATCCAGCTTTCATTCCTTAATGGAACTTTTCAAGATGTTTCTTTTTCCAAAATCACGATCAATTACCTTACAGCAACTCCCCCCAATAGATATTATTTACATTACAATAAATATAATTATTAAAATACATACATTAAATATAATTAGTAATATATATATATATATGATTAAACTTATTACAGTTCCCTCCATAATATATGTATAAATAATCTAAAATAAAAATAATAATATACCCTTCCTTCTATTTTTAAAACTATAACTCTAAAGTTTCCAATAATCTAACAATGTCCATTTCCTCCTAATTGTGCTGAGATTTTGTATATTCAAGAAAATTTAAACAAATGTGCAAACATGATTAAAGGTCGAGCACAATTAGAGGGAAAATGGGCATTGTAACTTTAGAGTTATAATTTTAAAAATAGATGGAATTATTATTGTTGTTGTTTTTTAGATTTGTATATATATATTAAGAAGGGAGCATGCTGTAATAAGTTTAATCATTTTTATGTACATACATGTATTTTACTAATTATATTCAATGTATTTATTTTAATAATTATATTTATTGTAATGTAAATAATGTCCATTAGGGAGTAATTATGTAAAAAAAAAACAACTTGAAAAGCTCCATTAAGGAATGAAAGTTGGGTTGATGTATTAAATAGTATTTGTATTTATAGTGAGTTGTCTATTACAATTTTGTTTTAAAGTGATTATTTTTAATTTTCTATAAATAACATAATGTATTTTAAATTTGGCACTTTTTATACCATTTTACAAATGCATTATTTCTATGTAATCAAAACCAGTAACATGGAGATCATGTATGGGAGTGACATGTGTACAATCTGTTCCACACATGCATACTTCTGGTCAGTATCATTTTATGCCCAAAATAAATATATATGTCTATACTTGATGTTTTCATAGAAACTATTTTGTCTTAAAATTGCAAATTATTTTTATTTTATTGTTAGATAAAAAATGAAAATGGATAAGAAAAATCTGTTGACAAAATTTGTTTGCTTCTGCAAATATAAAAAAAGCAAATGCTCTTTACATATTGTCAGATGAAAACCAAAATTTTATTAACAAAGAAAATGTGCTTCCCAAGAAAAGAACAATGGCAATGAAGATGTCACTCTTGATAAAATTACAATTCAAGAAAGCATCAAAAATATGAAGATTGCTTATTGCAAGAAAATGATTCTATTATGTCATATGATGATTATGATAAATGGTCATTTATCACCACAAATTCATTTGCCATTTAATAACATGCTGACTCAGACTGAAACAAATTGAAGAAAATTTTTCATCATTTCTTATTTCAGAATATGAAAGAAATTTAAATAGCAAAATTTTTTTTATAATTCTTATCTAACAGTGTAAAAGTTCAAAGGCAATGGCTTCTATATAGTATGTCCAAAAATTGTTTATTTTGCTATCTTTGTTTATTTTTTTTATTTTTTTAAAAAAAAATCACCCCCCCCCCCAATATGTAAAAAGGGATAACAGTTGGAGATTTATATCCAAGATTACCTGATCATGAAATATTTTAAAATATGAAAAATTCTATATAAATTGGACAGGTTTTTTTTTTTAATTGTCTTCTCTTAAAAAGACAATTGATGGCCACTTAAAAAATAGTATTCAATCAGAAATGAAAAATGATTACAGATCTTAAAAGGTATTATTGACTCTATGTTGTGATAAAAGTAATCTTGCATTAAAGGGTTTATCTAATACAGGAATGGGGGAACCTTTTTTCTGCCAAGGGCCATTTGCATATTTATAATTTAATTTGCAGGCCACACAAAATTATCAACTTAAAAATTAGACTACTATATTTGATCAAAAATTTAATTGATTTACTTCTAATCATTTCAACTTTTCTTTTTTAAATAATGACCATAATTATTTTGTGGATTAAAAATAAAGTATCATCATTATTACTGACTGTTTCATATTTAATTAAAATTTTTCTGATTTACCTTGAACCTATTTCCATAATATATATTCTTAAATTTCTTCTTATGTTCTGGATAGGCTAATTTTACAGCAGCACTATTCCAAGTAAAAGAATAACTATGATGTTCAATTCGATGGACGGTTGAAGAGTTGGAGTGTGGAGTAGATTAAAGCCTGTCCATTAAAGTAGGAGGATTTGCTATCTTAATATATATCTGAGAACTTGTAGCATATATGTGTAGAGATGGTAATCTGGACCAACTGATGATTGCTGGTTTAGCATGAAATACGTATATTGGTGATTATTTATCTTTTCAATATATGTGTGTTCAAGTGTATCAGTGTTATGAGATAGTGTGGAGAGTGGTGGATCATATGAAAGTCTGTGCTCATACCCTGTCCATTACATATATAGACACAGGTATATATAAGCCTGTGTATTTCAGCTATTATGATGTACATTGAATAAGAAATTAAATTATAATATTGATACTCATGATAAGAGAAGCAATAATTTTATTATAATTTGTTTTGTTTAGAATGATCATAAATGATGCATTTATTTATTTATAAAACAATAACCAAAATTATAATTGATTATTGTCAATTTGAATACTTTTTATTGCCAGCAGAATAAAAACAAAATATTTACTATATATCATAATTTAATTACTTATTGGTTTTTTTTTTCATTTGGAAAATGTGCTAGTGTGATTCAGAGATAGAGTGGAACTTATAGTAGAGGATACCCTAGACCAGCTTATAATATAATAAAAGAAAATTTTTTTATTATTATTTTCCAATGAAAGTCCTTCAAAAGGGAAATATTTCAATACTGCCCATAATGAAACCATTTACTAAATATTATTTACAATAAAATTATCTGAATCCATGCAAACCTTTTCTGAATATTAAAGCTATAGGGGATTGTAAATAGATTTTTTTTAAAAATGTAAAAAAAATTAGTGAAACAGATTTTTTTTTTTTAAAGAAATGTTTCAAATAAACTAGAATAGAATATATGCCATTTATGAGAAGTTACATATAATTAAAAAAATATTTCCAATAAAAGTTTGTTACATTTCCAATTATTTACTTACAATTTACACTAAGTGAAATTTTATTTATATATATTTAAAATATTTTTTCCATTAAAATGTCTTCTTTGATATTCTGATAAGTTGCAAGCTCCTATTTTGTTTTCAAAAGACTTATTTTCTTTGATGAAAATTCATTGTTTGTTCTTTTATGTATTTTCATTAAAAATTTACTACTCAGATTTGTTTAAAGAATACTATTTATTCAGATTTTTAAAAATTCATCCTTGGATTTAAAATATATATATATCTTGAGTAAAAAATAAATACACTAAAAAAATTTATTTTTTAGTAATTCAATAACATAAAATTTTTGAATCAAATTTGAAATCTATATACCAAACATACCTGTTTATAAAAAAAGTTGTGAATCTTTAGTGACAAAAATGAAGTGCTCTTGAAGAATATGTATATTTTATAAATTACAAAACAAAAAATGAAATAAACTGTCATTAAATGCTATTTTATTAAATTATTATTCAAATATTTTAGCCAATTTGAGAAGAGTGGGAATGAATAATAGGTTATTGTTAAAAAAAATTTTTTTAATCTTCAAAACAAGTATCAAAGTATATTTAAAATGTCATGCTAGAAATGCTTACAAAGCAAAGACATGGAAGAGAAAAAGACATGATTGAATAGAAAAAAAAAATACAGAAATTGAATCCCACAAGCACTTAACAATCTTTTAAACTTTTTTTTTTATCCATATCTCTTAGTCACAGAATTGAACAAGTAAAAATTTACATAAAATAAAGAGAATAGCTTTATTTTTAGAAACAAAAAAGATTTTTTAATGTATTTTAAATTTGATTATAATCTAAATGATATTTTATTTTTCAAATACTGAAAAAAAAACTGATACTATATCAGTCATTTATTAACAATTTCAATATTTGCAATCTATAAATACATCTTCTGTGATATTTTATATATATACAGTTATTAATAAAAAATATAAAATTCAAAAACAATTTGAAAATTATTTCAACTATTTTAAAAAAACAGGGTAGAGAATGGATCTTATAAAGAAATTTTAAAAAATATCTAAAGAACATAATAAGTTAGTTATTTTTAATTTTTCCATTATATAAATATATTACGTACTTCAGAAGTTCAAAATTTAATTAATTTAAAACAATGGATTCTTTATAAAATCTATATATCTATTAATTGCCTTGCATCTATTAAAGATCTATATGTTTTTAACTATTCTGCTAAAATTATTTATTATAAATATTTCCATTGATTTTTCTTATTTATCTGTTGGATAAATTAAATTAGCTTTTATATTCATTCTGTTGGTATAAAATTAATATTTATTGATTTAACGAAGATTTTATACCAATAAACTACAAAATTCAATTTGACATAAATCTGAATTAATGATTAGATATAAACTAGCAGACAGATATGTTGACCACTATTCCATAAAGCTTGTCTTAAAAGTAATGAATGTCATGAAAGTAAAAATTTGTTTTTTATTCAGAAGATAAATATATTTGTTAATCTTGAAGAAATAAGCATTTAAAAAAAATAGAACCAAAATAATTATATAGAAAATTTTCTAACCATTTGGTGTAAAAAAAATTTTTTTTCTTTTTTTTAAAAAAAAAACAACAAAACAATTATTAACTGTAATTGGATAATAGATGGAGTAAATATTAAAAACAAAATATGAGGGGGTAAGATATAAAATAAATATTATTGAGTTATCAAAATTCATATTATAAAAAGAGTGATATAGTGCACCATTCCCAATATAAAAAAAAATTTTCAACCAAAGACCAAATTTGAACAGAATTTTAAATTTAAAAAAAAATTTTAAGAAAATGTTACAATAATCAAAGAAATATGATTATGATAGAAAAATAATACCAAATATTGACAAAGTGAAAGACTTCTGAAGAGCTTCAGAATCAAAAAATTATTTTTGAATAAATTTGTTTAAACTTTTATAATAATAATAAAAAAAAGATATAAGAAAGGTGGAGAATAATACAGAACACAACAATTTATAATTCATAAAGTTATCAGCATCTAAATTAAATTGGATTAAATACCAAAAAAATTTTTATGCAAAGAAAAAAGTGAAAATAACAAAAACTCAACAGAATAAAATTTAAACAATTTAAATTGATTTAAGATAGTCTATTTTTTAAAAATGAACAAATTTGGTGTTTTAAAATCAGTCTCAAAAATTTTCATTAAATTTTTTTTTCCTCCTTAAAATAAATATTTTTTTCTTTTAAAAAATATACTTTCTAGAATGATATTGTTAATATGTTTATTCGTAGGATTACTTTGCCATTTCTGAAAGCAAAGTTTATCAAGATGTGTTTTGCTTATCAAGAAGAATATGTAAAACAAGTTTCATATTTAATTTCTGCAACATATCACAAGAAAATGATCCTCAAAGACATTCCATGAATGCCTCCTGTTAATCTTATTCAATAACAAGATATTACTACAATTTTTTAAAGCCTTCTTTTTATCAAACAAAACATCACTTTTAAGACTATTCAGATATATAGGACACATCCAATGGTCCTTATAATGAACAACCAATAGCCAAAAACTAGTCAGAAGATTTGAAAGTATTATCTGATTATTCAAGATTTATAATAAATAAGCTCTGAAGTAAAGAAAATTACTACTCTTAATGTAGCTTTTTTTTTTTTTTTGGCAGACTATATCTCTGAAATCCATCTAGTTTGGAAGGCTTTACTTATAGCGAGACTACTGTTAGCATTATTTTATTTCATTTCAACTGCTTTGATATTTTTTTTACTTAATTTGGAAATGAGGCAGGAACTTCTAGTACCTGCAAGACAATCTGATTACTAAGCCAATTTTTCATCTATATACATAAATATAACTTTGTTCCCAAAATTCATGAAAAATTATTGAATTAATCCATATTTTGTGCCTATCTTAAGTATAGTAAATAAAGTGTTTATCCGGGCCTGGTTATTCACTTAATAATATTATACCTTAGAATAATTTGCTTAGAACCGATACTATTTAAGATAGATTCTGATCATGTTGAAAGCTTTTGCTTTTTTATGAGACCAATTCAAATGAAAATATGTATTTATAAAAATTCTCTGAGTGAAAGATATTGAAATAATTATACAAGAGACTACTATGATGAAATGAGTGCATGTTATCATTATTAATAACTTTCTAGTGATATCATAATATAATTCATTCTAATATTTCACATTCAAAACAATATCACAAAACCTCAACAGAAACTAAGAAAGCCTGAAAAATCATAAACATATCTTGAATACCTTGAATATACTATAAATTAATAACTGAAACACAGGCTTATTATATACCTAGGTCTATATATGTAATATATAGGGTATATGAGCACAGACTTTCACACCACCCACCACTCTCCACACTATCTCATAACACTGATACACTTGAACACATATATGTCGAAAAGATAAATAATCACCAATATACGTATTTCATGCTAAACCAGCAATCATCAGTTGGTCCAGATTACCATCTCTACATATATATATATGCTATAAGTGCTCAGATATATATTAAGATAGTTAATCTTCATACTTTAATGGACAGGCTTCAATCCATTCCACACTCCAACTTTTCAACTGTCCACCTAATTGAAAATCTGATGATGGAATGCTGCCCATTAAAGTATGAAGATTGACTATCTTAATATATATCTGAGTACTTATAGCATGTATGTGTAGAGATGGTAATCGGGACCAACTGATGATTGCTGGTTTAGCATGAATTACGTATATTGGTGATTATTTATCTTTTCGACATATATGTGTTCAAGTGTATCAGTGTTATGAGATAGTGTGGAGAGTGGTGGGTGGTGTGAAAGTCTGTGCTCATATATTCTATATATTATATCTATAGACATAGGTATATAATAAGCCTGTGTTTCAGTTATTACATAGACATGTCCCCCCATCCCTTGTATATGTATTAAAATGGATTATGTCCTGTACATGAGGGGTCAGATTGACCTTAGGTCAACATGGGTGTGACAAGAATCTTGGCCTCAGGGTGGCTTTTGAGCATTCCATCATCAGATTTTCAATTGGAAGGACGGTTGAAGAGTTGGGAGTGTGGAGTGGATTGAAGCCTGTCCATTAAAGTATGAAGATTGGCTATCTTAATATATATCTGAGCACTTATAGCATATATGCGTATTATAGCATATATGCGTAGAGATGGTAATCTGGATCAACTGATGATTTCTGGTTTAGCATGAAATACATATATTGATGATTATTTATCTTTTCAACATATATGTGTTCAAGTATATCAGTGTTATGAGATAGGGTGGAGAGTGGTGGGTGGTGTGAAAGTCTGTGCTCATATACCCTATATATAAATTAATACTATTTTGATCATGAATCTTTGGATAGTATTAGGTAAATGATAAAATTTTAAAAAATATTTTACTTTTTTAATTCCTCTTTCTTACATTAATATTGTTGTGTGTATATATATTATAATTGTTTAATCAATATATTGTTTAGAGTAAATCAAATTCACACCTTTTGTTTTAAAGGCTTTTTATTGATCTTTTTCTCTTTCAAAGTTTTGACTAGCTAGCAATTCTTCTCCCTTCTTCAGGCTATAAATAACAATATATTAATTTTATATATTTAAAATTTATAATGCAGTTAATATTATCTTTATATTACATATTTTTGACTTTTGAAATTATCTAAATATCTATATCTGCACATTTATCCTAGAAAAATCTAATTTTACATTTTTTAAAATCTGTTATTTTCTAATAATATAGACAAAAATAAATTTATATGTTGCATATAAGCAATTTTATTTATATTTAGATAATTTAAATATAATTAGAAGGAATTTGAACTCAGACTTTCAAGCTTCATTTAGCTATCCATTCCATCTAAATGATCAATATACATATTTTATATCAAATCAGCACTCATCAGTTGGACCAGAACATTATCTCCCACACACATATATAATCAGTGCTCAGTTTATATTATGATAGCAAATCTTCAAATGTAAGGTGTTTTTTTATTTATTTATAGTACAATATTGTTTATTATAAAAACACTAAAATCATATTGTATCATTTATAGCCTTAAGGAAGACTGCTAAACAGTTGAAATAATAAATGAGTAAAACATCAAAGAGCATTTAAATAACCAAAAAAAAGTGAAAATAACCATCATTAATCATTATGTATATTTAATATAATATAAACAGTAGTCAATTTTAGTGACCAAAGCGTCCATCTTACACTCCTAAATTCTGATGTTCAAACTTGGGTTAAACATAGAAATTTTTTTTATTTAATTGAGGATTTTTAAAGATACATCATATTTTTTTCTTTCAAATAATAAATATATGTCTAATTATTTTTAGCTAGGAGATAAAACAATTGCAGTGCCCCCCTCCCCCGTAAACACCAATTGGTAGTCACTAATCTAATGGAAAATGTTTCTACTTTTACTAATTATTCTGAAGATGGACAATAGAGAGGCCAATAGTCTGAAGAGGGGTATTTTAAAGGCTGTTTTTATACAATTTATCTATTAAAAATAATTATTAAAAAAGTATTATCTAAAAAGTGACCTAATTAAGATTTAAAATACATTTTCATATGATCATATGTTTTCAACACAGAAGTTAATTTTATTAAAAGAAATTTAAAAATATTTCCTTGTTTTTTTCTAGCTAAAGACAGTTTCCCTCCCACTATCCTTATCAATAAAATTTTAAAGAAATGTATATAAATACTACAGGATTTCATGATATAAAAAAATGTCTTTTAATATATCAATTATGATTTCTTTAAATTGAATAACAAAAAATGTTCTTTAAAAATTAAAAAAAAAAACAACTTGTAGCATCTAGGGATGGTTTAAATAGAATTATTAATATTTGTGGGAACATATTATAGCAAATCAAAAACTATACAATTAACAATAGGTGAAAATATACCAACATGCCAGGTAGTATTTTTGACAAAATCTACTGCTAACAGAAAATGAAATTTTGCCAAAAACAGATTTATGCATTTTATAGGGGAAATATTCATAATTGAGATCAAGAAAAAAAATTATAGGTAAGCAATATCAAATAAAATTATTCTATTTTGCAAGTCACATATTAATTGTTTTTGAATTCCAATCAGGTTTAAAATTTTTCTTTAAAGTAATTAACCCATAAACAAATCTAACTAACCATTCATAATTAATTATCTGATTATACTAAGCTAGAAAATAAAACAAAGATAAAAAAAACTTAAACACTCATCACCCAATAGGTGCCAAGTCTGATGAGTTTTGTCTTTTCTGTAATTCTATTAGAGCTCTTTGCATCTCAGTGGGTTATTTACAAATGATTTAGGAAGTGAGCTACTTGCAGCAACATTTAAAACAATCAGAAAACTTGATGAGTATTGAAATATGTTGATCTAACAAATGTTTCAAGCCTATTATTTTCTAATAAAAACTAAAGAATAGAAAAACTTTATTATGTACTAGTCAGATAACTTATCATATGAATGTTCAGATACAAATTTTTTTATTTAAATGATCAGGGAAATCTTGTAGAATGTATTGAACCCACCTACACGCATGCAAAATTGTCAAATAAAAATAATTTCACCACATTCTATTTTTCTTAATCAATTTTTTATGTCATTATTTAAAAAATAAGCTTTTGCCCAAAAAAAAAATCTGCTTATAAATTATTAAATGTTATTTTAAAAGAATTCCTGGATTTTACTCTATTTTCTCTTTAAAGCTATCTACTACAAGCACATTATTGTCCTTTAATGAAGAGCATTGAATTGCATCATCCAAGCTAATGATCTGAGATTCAAACATTCTAAAGTGTTGAGCCTAATGCAACTAGTCATATCTATATAAATATTTGAGAAATTTGTTAGAATTTCAATTCATTAGTTTGGACGGTATAGATATAAGTGGTTGTGGAAGCAATCTAATGTTCCCCATTATTAAAGAGAAGCAATAGACAGAAACTAAACTGGAGATTTGAAAGGTACTACTACGTATATAGATTGCTTAATCCTACACTATATAAATTGTTCTGGTTTAGAACAAGTAGAATGTATTACTACTCTTAATGTAATTAAATAATGGATTGAAAAAATCTGAATACTGTAAAGTAGAAATATTGACCCTTTTAATTTTTTTTTCAGACACTATATCTAAATATTTTTAACATTTTATAGAGCAATAAAGTTTCAGAATAATTAATTTAAAGACTTTTTTTAATAATACATATATATATTTATTTATTAAAATATAAATAAAATTTAATAATAAAAATAATTGACAATTTCTCTATATACCCATCATAAAATTTATGTGATAATATACAAAAAAATCAATATAACATGATCACTTTTAAGAACAATATTGCAGAATTATTCAAATTTTTCCCTTGCTTATATATATGATATTGGAATAAAAAGTTACACTACAGATTTGGGCAGCATTTTATAACTGAAATGAAAAGATGATGACGAAATAACCTTTATTATCATCCTTAAAGTTAGGACACCATTGGAAACAGATCAGATGTGACAATGGGAAATAATAACTCTAATATAGCCTGAATAAAAATATAGCCCAGTCATTGGTCACTCTATGTAATAGAATGAGCCCTGAAGTTGGACATATTTGTAACTGAATAAAATAATATAAATCAAAGAAAAATAACATTAATTTTATAATACCCACAAATAATAATATTGTTCATAATAAAATAAATATAATATACTAAGCTAACAAATGTTAATCAATAAATAATGATTATGTATTCAAAATAATCCTTTATCTAATCACATATCTGACTGTTAACTATATTAAAACAAATCAGTGATGATAATTTTTATTACAACATCATGAGTTCCAATAGCATTTTGAATAAATAGAAAACAAACAAAATTATCATTCCAGATACTCTAAATATAATCCTTACTTAAGATAGATTAAATTAGAGCAATTAAATCAAAATACCATTGTCTTAAAACAATATGTGCTTAAAATATATTTCACTTATAATCAAATGAAAACAATGGTAAATCGTTCAACAATTAAATTCTAATATACCTAAAAAATTAAGCATTGCCTATAATAATATAAACTTATACTAAAATTTAACGATATGTTCATAACTAAATAAAATAATCCATAGTTGAGTGAAATAACAGCTTTAGCATATCCTATAAGTTTACAATTTTCATAATATCTAAATAAATATGAGCCAATAATTAATTTTAAATCCTAGTTTAATAAAATGATAAACAATACTAACTCAGCCATGCTGCACACTTTTATTAATTTACTATTATTAATCATGCTATTTATAGCAAGATGAAATACTTATTAATGATGTAATATCAATAAATTATAAAATAATCTTGAATTTATAATATCCAATCATACCAGCATATAGAAGAAACACTGAATTTCTATTGGATATTTACTAAAATACAATTAACTAAACATATTAATTTATTTTAAATTTCCTGTAACTAAATTATTAAAACTATATGTTATAACAATCAAAACATAAAAAATTATTAGCATTTATTATAATCAAGTATGACTATTAAAATTTACTATTTAATTGGATTTATCATCCACATCAACTAAATTTTAAATATAATTAAAGTAAATTATTCTGACTCATGTCAGAGCAAAATATATTACTATCTGCTTTATAATTGAATAAGATTAAGGTTTTATTCACCAACTATAAACTCAACACAGTACTTATCCACTCAATAATTTAGATCCAAGCACACAAATATTGGATTACGATTATCATATAAAGTTTATATCTAGTCAGATAATAACTATGGAATTCAATACAAAAAATACATAATCATGCTCACTTAACAATCCTGGGATTTGATTTCTGGATTATATGATATAGTCATTTCAAATAAATTTTATAGTTAGTTTATATTGTCTCACTCAAATGTTATTAATCAATGAATCCATGTTGCACAATTGAACAATAATTATACAAGTTTATTTGATTTAAGTTAACTTAAAATTTATTAATGAAATCAATTATATAATATATATATTTATGATGAATATATCATAAACATACAATATATGTTATATATAGAGCTCACAAAATAAACTCTTAACAAGCTTTGAGAATATCCTCAACCCCAGACTGGTTTCTGCTACTGGCATCATCAGTGAAGTGCCAGGATATTCAAGCATTAGATTAAAAAAACCAGGACAAGCCCAGCACTTATCTAATATATAACTATTAAGTAATTATTTTTAATGTAATGCTTGAATATCCTGGCACTTCACTGATGAGGCCAGTAACAGAAACCATCTGGGTTGAGGATATTCTCAAAGCTTGTTAAGAGCTTATTTTGTGAGCTCTATATATAACATTTGTAAATACAAGCTTATTAAATTAATTCATGTGACATCTGACTTGATTTTTTTTTGTAATTTTATTTTTTACTATTAAGGCTTTGGCAATTTTATATTGCTAAAGCTATTAATATATGGTGTATCTGAACTTAGTTCAGTCCCATATGGCTATTTAAATTAGATAACTGGATTGGAAGACATATGGATATCTGAAATTTTCAGATTTTCTACTTAATAGTTATATATTAGATAAAGTGCTGGGCTTGTCCTGGTATTTTTAATCTAATGGTTGAATATCCTAGCACCTCACTGATGACACGAGTAGCAGAACTGGTCTGGGTTTGAGGATATTCTCATAGCTTGTTAAGAGCTTACTTTGCAAGCTCTATATATAACATTTGTAAACCTAAGCTTATTAAATTAGGTCATGACATCTGACTTGATTTTTTTTTAACATTCAATATATATACCTACAATCTAATTGCCTGTATAATAGAGCACAAATTGACATTAATTTCATATTTAAATATAGATTTCCCATCAATCCCCAATTATTCAATACCAAATATGAAAAAATATGTCTATGTAGCATACATTGCAAGACATTCATACTTTCCAAGATATGAGAAACCAAAATAAAGTGAATACTTATTGCAATAAAATCTTTACTTTTTTTTAACTTTTGATATAAGTGATATACCTGAAGTTAATTTAAAATCAATAAATAAAAAAATGAATATTTTTAAATATTTAAATTATAATTACTATACCCTGAGGTATAGGTTTAAACTTAGGAAAATGTAACTTATATTTTAATATGTGAATAGATTACCATTTAAGTTAAAATTATATATTATTTATCAGTAAAGGCTATACATTTAAATGTAGAGACAAAAAATATCAATAACAACATAAACCAATGACCTGTGATGAGTCTTTAAATATTCTATTTCCAGAATGGCATCATAGTTCTGATGTCTATTTCAAATTACAAATCAATAGTATCTCTTTGTTCCAGAGGATATAATATATTTGAGAAAACTTTTAAATTCAAAGTATATTTTATTGATTCCAGTGTTTTATATGCATTCAAATTATTTTTTCAAATAATAATTATTTGGTTTATATGATGTTACATACATAAGTACTAGCTTATATTCATGATGATATGAAGAGATATACTGACATGAACAAATATTATTTCAAAATATTATGAATGAATATATGTTGCCTTTATCTAGGAAGATATGATAGGAAATTAAACTGATTCATTTCTTAGATAAAATTGAACAATCAATCTAATAAAATTACACAGACAGGTAGATAAGACTCTTGTACACCTTTTAAAGTTTGTCTTCCATCTTTAAAATATAGGTCCTATCCATTTTAAAAGATAAAAATATTCTGATAGTTTATAATGTAATGAAGCAATTTTGATGATTTTTCTTTTTACAATAAATTATTGTTTTCCCATAAAATTTTCTCGATATGCTGCCCGGTTCATGGGCAGATGTTGTTTCTTACTCCTCCATTTTGTTCAGTCAACTATATACTTTAAAGAAAATAAAAATAGAATCATATAAAGAATTTATATGTGCTTCCGTTTAAAGCCAGAACAAGAAAGAGAATGAGTTCAAACTATTCAGTTCTATTTATAAGATTATTTCATTGTCTTCACCTAACTGTAGCAATCCTCTATATTCATTCTTTAAGTTTCTGGCAGTATTCCTCTAATAAAAACTGTATTATACAACAAACAAAAATAAATTACTTTAGAAGTATTATTACATACAACAAAAATGTATGTTTTACAATACCCATACAATTTTTATTTCAACAAAAAAATAAACAATCTACACCACATTTTCAATATATTTCACTGGAAATATATCTTTATACATATTTCCTTAGTATAATATCATACAAATAAAAAGAACAAATGTATTTAAAATATTAAACATTTGTTTGTTTTGTTTATAATTTACTATTGTGAATACAAGGCTAAAACCTTAGTACATGCACCTTGAGTGCTTAATTTTAACAAGAGAGACCTCTACAAATCATAACACAAGATTCGACTTTATAAAGATAAGAGGGGTCCTTTTATCTCTGAACCTATTTTCTTAATTATATAGGCAAATCTAAAGCATATTGATTTGAGAGCAGGAAGCTAATAAATTCTTCACTGATTAAGTCCACTATTTCTGTTAACATTAACGTTCGCGAAATTAATTACGAAAATAGGTTCAGAGATAAGAGGGTCCCTCTTACCTTTATAAAGTTGAATCTTGCGCTATGATTTGTAGAGGTCTCTCTTGTTAAAATTAAGCACTCAAGGCACATGTACTAAGGTTTTAGCCTTATATAAGTATTACATTCTGACATCATGCTTAATAAGAATTAATATTTATTGTGAATGCAGTAATAAAAAAAAAAACATATAATAACAAATAATAATAATTCTATCCAAATTATATGCTTTATTATTCACATATTCATCTTTTTTTTAATGAATAAAGTCAATTTATAATCTTACAATACAATTAATAATAATCAATTTTATATTAATATTATTGTCATCATGGCAACACAGTTCAATGTTTCATAAGTTAACATATTCACCATCCAAAAATCAAACAAGAAAGAGAGAGAAAAAAAATTGACTAACATCTTACCACATATTAAACACATCTCAAGTTTCAGTAGATACAATATATATATATAATATTTTGAGAAATTAATAATTGGAATATTTGTTGTACACTATTCCTGATGAAGCCAGTTATATAAAACAGACGGTTTATGTCTATCCCCATTCTTTATTAAAACAAAATTTAAATTTTTTTAATAATGACTCAATGTTCTTTAGAAGAAAAAAAAGTTCATAAAAAAGTTATTATAAGTATGCTGTCACAAAACAAAAAAAAATTATAATTTTATCTTGCTGAAAGAAAGCCTTTAATGTGAAAAAAGAATATCCTAATATATAATTTAAAATTTAGTCCACGTAAATTATTTGTAAATAAATGGTATATATGATGAAATGGCTTTTAAACGCCTCTTCAGCAGCTCAGGGACTATGAAGGAAAATATTCACCAAGCTAGCCACCTGGTAAGAATTTATGGTTTTTTGTTCTTATCTATTCTCTATCTAAAATTAGCAAAATATCCATTTACTGACCATTAGTAAAAAATAATTGGGTTGTGAGTCAACTTTCTAAAAAAAATAATAATTCTATAAATCTTCAGCTATATAAAAAAAAAATCTAACTTCCTTTTAAATTTTAATTTGTGAGTGAAAAAATTGAACACACTATACTGAGACCCTTCTAAATATTTATGTGTATTTATATGTTAGAAATAATATAGATATATTAATTACGATTTTATTTAGTACATAATAGTTAGAGTCATGTCATGTCCATGACGAGTTCAAGTTCTAAGAAAACTAGACATTTTAATTACTGTCTAGTGTAAATCCAATCTATCTGACAATTTTGATTGACAAATGGTTATTTAATTATTCATAGTTGGAGATGCAAGCCTACACATATTTTATCTTTCCTTTGAAATAAATCACCAACATTGAAAAAGAAACAGAAAAAATTGTGAACACTATCTTACCTATGTTCGTGGCTCATGTAAAGAAAAATATGCAGATATTGACTCTGATAAAGACATTGAAAACCATATGCTATTATCAATTTATATTTGTTTGTATTTATCAGTCAATCTCTCCATAATGTTATGTAAAATAAATTATCTCAGTATAGGCAGCATTTCTCTTACTAATTCAGAATCATCAATATTCATATAATAAACCATGATTATCTTAAAACTTTTATTCTTCAATATTGAAAGTCTAGTTAGGCTGGATATAAATGGGCCAAGTATCTAAAAAAAATTGTAAGTTTGCTTAGGAAATCATCAGATACCTGAAAATGTTTCAATTTTCACTTATATTTGAACTACAAATCATTGGTATAGCAGACAAATACATTAAGCATTACAATACAAGGCCATTCTTTAATGAATAATAAATCACTGCAATATCCATATACAAATATAATGTCTGAGTATGCATATATATATATGTATGTGCACTATTCATAACAATTCAGGTATTAACTAGGATATAAAATAAATCCTATTTAATTATTTCATTTATTAAGATATAAACAACAGTTATCACACATTCATTAGCAGTACATATTATTACTATTCAGAAATTTGAAAAATGTAAATTATTGAAATCTTTTTAAGATGACTATTAGATCTTAAATAATTATGAATAATCAACCAATTTATGTATGAATTATTTCTGATTAATATTTTAACTTTTTGCCAATACTCTCTACAGATGTCACCACCAGAGCTAAATTTATTAGGCATTTGTTAATTGAATGTAACAGAAAGGGTACATATAATGAAGTTATGGAAGAATAGATATGAAAAAAGTGATTATACAGAAAGTGAATTATTGGTTTTTATGCTGGGTTTGGGAAAAGATAAAGGGGATTTAGATATAAAGGTTATAGAGTTGACAAAGATTATGTTGTGAAAATGGGATGAAGCAGAATATGGGAAAATTTAGAGTGGGGAATGGAAAATAAAGTGGCTAATAGGTTTATATGGGCATAATTGTTGAGATATTCTTGACCTCGTTTAAAAAGAAGCCACAATACATCACATCACATCACACACAAATATTAGTAATTATATAAATTTTCCTTTGATTTTAAAAATTTACAAGGAAGTAGATACAAAAAAAAAAACTATTATATACATTTTAATAGTTTAAGAAATTTAAAATAAAATTATTGCATTACATATAATAACAAAACAGTCTAGTAAATAGATGGGAAAATATATAGCATGCATTAATATGCAATTTACAAGTAACACAATATGTTTTCAATCAAAATCGTTGTTAATTTTAGAGTCTTAAGCAAAAGATGCAATGGAAATGCACTAATATTTTTAAAAAATATGAAACTAAGATAAAAAATAATTATACTCCATAATGAGAATATATGAGAAGAAAAACAAAAAAACATGGAAAATTATATATATTGAATCAGTGGGTGCTAAATTGATACAAATTTTTTTTTTTATTAATATAACAGAAAGTATAGAAGAAAATAATATATTTGATGTAGCATAAAAATAATAAAAAAATAAAAGTTGGATTTCAATTCAATTCAGTCTACATCCAATCTCCAATTCCTGTGTAATAAAAGGATATGAATCTATTCTTGCAAAGTTAAAAAAAAATGTAAATACTCTTTATTCAGTATTTGATTAATCAAGAGTATTTGTCTTAGTGTGCCTCTACAGAAAGATGTTAGAGAAGCTATTATCCTACACTGAGCCATTTAAAGACTGTTTTATATTACTCTTTTAAAACTCTTTAATAAAATGAAAAATTGGACTAAAATACATTATTTATAATAAAATGAAATTCTTTTTCTTTGAAAATATTTAAAATAGTAAAGTTCAACATATCTGGCAATGTAGAAACGGCTCAATCTAAAACTATTCATATGAAAATTTAAGCATCTTGTAATTAAAAAAGTAGCTTCAGAATTAATCAGAACCTATGTTAAAGTATCTCAAAATAACAAAATATCACATGACCATTATTTCCTATGCTTAGACAAGCAGCTTATAACAGTAATAAATCTCCATACAGTACTACCACCCAGTACAAGCCATAGTAATAAACGGATACCAGAAGGTTTACATAGAAACCTTCTGGCTTCCATCAATTACTATGGCTACATTATGTAGCACTACTGTATGGAGAGTTTGCTACGTATATCTCCAAAGGATATCTTGGTAAAGGGAAAATATAATCAAATAATGTAAAAAATCATTAATCATCCCCTGCTATTGCTAAGTCATTGCTTTCCATTAATACAAAAACTGACTTAGCATTTTGTATTCAAAATATATTGTAGTGAAATAATCTTAATATTATAAGATGATATTAAAAATTTGAGAATTATTTCCAGAAAATAATTCATGTAATTGGGGATGCCATCTCAACTAATAGTTGAAATTTTCCCAAACAAGATTAAATAAAAAGTCAATTTTTAAAGTAACAAAGGTATATCTTTCTAATATTATTTATAGTTTGATAGTTATACAGGTTTAATGATGAATAAAAAAAAGAAGATAAAGAAATCTACAATCAAAAGATCAAACCATATCATATACAGATTAATTTCTTTGTTCGAGTGACCATTCTATTATCAACCCAATCAGATATTCATATTGCTCAATAAATTAATATTTAACTGTGAAACTTTTTTCAATCTATTATCCAATAATAAAATTTTAAATAAGATCTTATATATATTATTATAAGCATCAACTATTATTAAAAATAAGATATGATTCTATATTATTTTCAAAGTCAATGTTTCCTTCTGATAGTGATTCTAAAAGCAATTGATTTTGACTCATACTAGTTGTGCCATTGATATCTAGCTATTTTTTTAGAAAAAAAGTAAGTTTCAACCTAATTTAAGTTAGTCAGGAGAGTGATAATGCATGGATCATGAAATCAGGTATAATGAGATAACTGCCACAGTCATGAAAGGGAACATTCAAATGAGACCTCATGATCACAATCTAGCTTTATCACTTTCAGTGTCTTAATGTAGTATTTACTATACTAAATTTAAATTTTATATAAAAATAATTAACTCAGTTTGTTTTTTGTCAGTGATATTAAATTTAAATAATATTTTCTACCTGAAAATTGCTGGTTTGAAAATTTACTGCAAACTGTATTGTTAAACCTTGAATACTGCAAATAAGTTTTATATTAAATCCAATTAAAATAGATGAAACACATGAAAAACATAATTTATTTGACAAAATCCTATTTTATAAAAATAACTCAAGTCCCTCTAAATGATAATTATGGTTTCTGTACAGAGTTCAATTCTTTTCTAATTTATTTGAAAAATTCTTCTATAACCTTCCAGAAACAGAATATATAAAATTAATTTATACTGATGAAATTGCTTTAATAACTTTACATATGAGATCCTTACCAGAAATATAAAAGTTTCTTAATAAGAATAAGAAAAGTTTTTAAATCATTTTTAAAGTCTGCAGTTTTATTTCAAGACAATCTGCTCAACCACTTCATCTAAGCAACAGAAAATCACAAAAATAACATAGCCTTTTGCATATTTTCATTAGAAGCAACTGTGGGCTGTAGATCTATCTAAAATTAGATTACTAACAACATTATAATGCAAGACTTCTATGTAATTTCCTGAGCACTAGCATATAAATACTGTGCCCTATTTATATTAAAAGTACTCACATTAAACTTCTGTATATATAATCGAATATTCTTGTAAAAAATATTTCTGGCTCATTCAGGTTACCTTCCTTGCTGCTCCCATCCTTTAAATATATTCTTTTGTCAGATAGCAGAAGACAAATTGTCTCAGAAAATATAATTGTCTCAGAAAATATACAAAAAAAAAAAACTATTTTGTCATTCAGATCTAATAATTCAATATATAATTTTTTCATCTAAAATATATCTCACATTATGAATCCCTTTGTGGATGCTCAATTACAAACACTTCAAACAACTAAAGAATTGTGGCATAAAAAAATCTATTTCTTGCAAGATCCCAAACAAATTATTTCTCAGATCCAATACTAAAACCAGCTGGGTTTGATATTCCTAAAAGTTAAGATTCAGAAACAAACATTTATCTCCTTCAGAAATAAAACTTTAACAGATTTTAACTTAGGTATTTATTGTCAACCACAAATCATATAGTTATATATAGCTTCAGAATTGAATGATTTGATGAAATGACTAGCGAATACATATTATGGTGAAATTCTATAGATTCTTTATGTTTGTCAATACTTTTAGTTGCCTAAAAAAAATTCTATGGGCTAAATAAAATAAATTAGAATAAAAACACAATATCTTTTTATTAAAGATTGAATGGTTGATATCTATGCAAAAACAGTGAATGCAGAAAACAGTCAATTTCATTGTAAATTTGACTAAAACATTAGACAATAGCTAACATACTGCTAAAAACTTTGAACATTAAATAAAAATAAAATTACAATGCAGATGCAAATAACTTGGTGGATATTTTAAAATAACTCAAAATAATCTATATATATAATATTCTAATTATAAAAAAAATAAGATGATTATTTGATCAATATGGATGTTAAAAAATTCTTTATTTTCATTACTTTTTTTTTCAAGACATATATTGTATATAAATTTTATACGTAAATCACAAAAAATAAAACTCTAACATAAGAATAGAAAAAATAAAAACAATGGATTTTTTTTTTTTTTTTTAACCTCTGTTCAAATGTCGGAAATGAAGGGTTAAGCGCATTACAAAACAAATCACGGTATCCCGTCATATCACAATATGAAGGCCAAAAAAAAAAAAAAAAAGCACTTATACAAGATTATAAAATAAATAAATAGGGATGGTCATTAAAATAAGCAACAAATTTTATAAGTGAAATGTAAAAAAAAAAAAAACTCACTACAACTATCAACTACAGTTTTTTGTATTCTTTTAAAAAAAATAAATCATAATTTTAAAAACTCTTCCAACTTTTACTTTAAAAGCAACGCACAAAAACTAAATAATCATTTATTGGCATTATTATTCATTCATTGTATTTGTTGAGTACTCTTTTTTGGAGTTTATTACATTCCAAGGTCAAAATACCACATGTTGAGTCCAACGTTTTCATATAGCCTACATCTAATCGGGGATCGGCGCGTTAGAATACCATATGTGCAAAAGAATAAAAAAATCAGAAAGAGCGCATTCATTTTTATGTCTGCCTACGTGATTCATTTACAATTCTAGCCAATTTAAAGTAAAAACTTTATCTGCATCATAATTAGTTAATGAAGAAATTCTCAAATTATAGTCTGTTGATAAACATTACGTAATCGGAGAACGGCCATCTCAATGGAAGTATTTTTTTCAGCTACTCCCAAGACCGCTACAATATACAGCTGTTATGTTGCATACAAGTTATTAAATATTATTCGGATGGACAAACATGATGAAAGAAAAAAAATACTATTGCTAATTTAAAAATTACATTTAAAATAATATGCGAGTTTTTAATTTTAGCATATACTTAACAAATAAGTAAAATAAAGTTATTAATTTTCAACAAGTATATTCAACCAAAGCAATGCGCGAAGACGATCGCCGCCAAGTAACAAAATTATCTATCCTTCATTTTTCGACATGTAGCAATAAATCCGATAGTTAAAGCAAATCTTAAGGAGGTTGAAAATTTATTTTTTTTTCAATTGTTAACTTTTATCCACGCGCACTATATTAAAATGTCTAGGGAGTACTTGGCAAAAGTCTATAACGGAATATATAAACGAACAAATTGCCACAGGCTTAGTTCGCAAATGCTGTTTGTTTATACTAAGGTCATTCCCTTTAAAATTCTAAAAAATCAACCGCAACAGTAATCAAAAATGGCGTCAAAATCTTTATTTGTTATAAGAAAAATGTCTCAAATAAATTTTTAAAGAAAAAATTAAGTCTAACTCAAATATTTTTTAAAAACAGACTTACCTTATTTCACTATTAGGGCAGCGTAACCATCGGTTGACATAAGCGCAAAACTTGGGGTTGCGATGATTTCCTTCGTATCAAAACTGCGCCTGGTACTCACATCACAACATCACAGCAACATACGAGAACGTAATGTCTTTCAAGCCAAGCCCACATCTACGTGCGACTATAGGCGGGTAAACTAGATACGCCTTCTGCGGTAAAATTGCGTTATTTTACTCAAATAAATAAATATGTAAAGTGTTTTTAAAAATATTTTTTTAATATAAGCGTTTGATTTTATTAAGTTTGTATATTAATGATTCTTCTGGGATTTTACCCGGGAAATGATTACTGGAAGCTCTCGGAAGTAAAGATCCGTTCTAAATAAGGAGACGACGTTTGAATTTTAAAATAAAGAAAAGAGGTTTGTGCAATCTTCCATGTACTGTTTTTATCCTTACCTTTATCTTTCGACATGACATAGGAATGTGAAAGTAACGAAAGAACAAAAATGTTAGCAGAAGAGAGAGAAAATATGGGATAAAACCAGTTTGTTGCATTCTCTCAGCAGATTCTTTTTTTCACCTTTTTTTTTTTTAATAGTGGTAAAAGAGAAATAATAAACAAAGTTAATATTATTAATCAGTATTGTTAAAATCAGTATGTTGATCTCGTTTTATTTTAAATAAAAACATATATATAAGTACATAGAACTCTTATGTTGTGACTACTTCATAGATAGTGGAAAGGAGGGGGGGTGATTGCTATATGTGTATATATACATACATATTTAGAAAGATTAACTGTGGTTTGTCTAGAAATAAAACGGCTGCCTTAATTTATAAAATAAAATCGAAATTATCCGAGTTCAGTATTATACTAATTTACTATTATCATTCATTGTTATTCAGTTAAACAAAATGAAATTGCAAGAAACTAATATAAAGTAATTTTGTTAACGAAAAAAAAGTCTTTAATATGACACGGAATTAACAAAAAAAAAAGGTAAAGAGTCAAGTTAGTAAAGCGAAATATATATTTTTTCAAAAAACGAATGTGTGAAATAGATATAAAACATTAGACCTAGTCAAGAGTTCGCAAAAGAATAATAACTAGGCAATTGAATATTACAGCATGGTAATACTTTCTCATTGTCTGTAATAGTTTGAAATTATTTATCAAGCTCGTCACACAATTTATTCTAGCATCTCGATTTTAGAACTTCAACATAATTTTTAATATGCTCGTAACATCATAGTAAATTATGTATAACTATTTTGCAATAAAATGGGATTTCTGTAATTATGGGTTGGTAAATGAAAATTATTAGTTAGAGGATAAAAGTCCAAAATTAATGTGGGTCGGTCAGAAGTATATCAATAAATTGATGGTACAATTAAAAATGTAATATTGTTATGATGACACTGACATTACTCAAATAGTAATGTTACAATTTAAAGAATTCTGAGCCCAATCACTTAGTGAACTTGGGCAAACTAATTTGCCCTTACTGAATTTTCATTTAAATTAAATGCTCAAGTGCAATATGCTTTTAATGCATTTTTCAATATTTCTTCATTTAATATTTTGATTATGCTTTGCATTTTTTTTTTAATCCTGCTTATAACATCTGTTAATTAATCAAATTGCAGGTTAAAAGATGATGATGAATTATGTTTTAGTATGCACAAGTAAATGTTTAATATGTAAATGCTCATATATATCTAATATAAATTCAAAGTCTCTAGATTCTGAAAAAGACTAGAAAACAGTCATAATTGTTAAATGGGAGTATATGGGGGGGGGGGGACCTTGAAAGTGTAAAGTTTCAAAAACTCATTCCAATCTTGTCTCTATAATGTGCCATAGACTATATATAAAAAAATATGTTTAAAATGTCATTTGTTTTTTTATTTTTTATAAGATTTTTTTCCCTTTTTTAAAATTAAAAATGTATAATTGATGATCTTCAATCAGTCTTATCCATATTAACATCATTCAATTTAATAATTTTAATCTTAATGTTTAGAATAAAATAGTAATTCTTAAATTTAATTGAAGAAACTACTGAAGAGGAGAGGAAGGAACAGAATTTTTGCCTTCCTAAATAGGTATTTTATAATTGTGATCTAAGTAAGTAGATAATGTAATAAAAGCAAGATACAATTGGAAAGATTTTTGAATTACTACTAAAATGATTATTCAAAATTGATAAACAACAATTTCAGTGGTAGTTATTTTTTAAAGATCTTTAATATCAGCTCAAGATAAGAAAAAAATAATGTGTTGAACACAGATAGATGATATTGCTTATGAAATAAGAAAATGTTTTATGACACAAAAATTAAAGGACATAGAAATATTCTTGTACCAATGTTCTATTAAAAGATGCAATTGGAAAAGTTAAATAAAAAAAATTGAAAGTTATTGAGGAAAAAAGAAGTCTAAGCTTCCTAAGTAAATGCTTTATATTGTAACCTAAATAAAAAGATAATTTAATAAAAGCAATATATGACTGGAAAAGTTTAATACTCTATGGAAATTGTGGCTGCTCTGATACAAATAAACTGAGTTTTTTTTAAAAAAAATTATATATAATGAGTGCATGGATTCAAGGTCATGATAGCTGGTTGCTGTGTGTTTTTGTGTGGTAAATGCTAAACTGTTTAGGTTATCATTGTAACATATATAGATCTCATTAAATTATTAGAATTATTTCAAAAACATTCTGAAGAGATGTAGTATTGAATGTTTCATTGGGAAGATGTGGCAGAGAATAGAATACATTGAAGAAACATAATTAGAAATGGTATTAAAATATTTCAGAAAGAAAAATTTTCTGCTGAAAAAAATCAACATAATAAAATAACAAACAGAAAAATGAACCAGCAAATTCTATATGTGAATGTATTTGTGTTTTTTGGATTAGTTTGCATAGTCATCGCAAAACTAGTTTCTAAAGCATTTTCTTTTTCCTCTCTTTTTTTTTTTTAAGTTAAAAGACCATATTAGTTTACAAGTATTGGATATATGTATATGGTAGTATGATTTTTGATAGGAAACTGTGTCTAAGAGATGCTGCAACATCCAAAGTCGATGTTGATCTAATTTTAAAAATAATTTCTGCATTGTAAATGAAAAAAAAACAAAAAACATGTATTCTAGAAATATAATGAAGGCAAATTTGCTATGTTTCTAATTTTTTTTCCCCTCCTCATGGCAGCATATACTTGTAATTAAAGTAATCTATTAAATGCACATGATCTCCATTACAGTTTTTTAACCATAATATTTATATTTCTTTTCATAATAATTTCTAGATTGTAACAAAAAATTCATTTTAAAAAGCATGTAATTTATTATGTAAATATAATAAAAGCAAATTTGCATGTTTTAAACAATTGATTCTTTTTTTTTTTTTTTGCATTTCAACACATATTAGTAATAAATATATCTCTTGGATACATGCAATCTTCACTACATTTTTTTTTATTATGATCTCCACAGGATTAAATTACTACTAAGTTGGTTATTGACATGCAACCATTTCAGTGGTACCAAGTACAGCAATTCCAAAGCCATCTCGGGATTATAGAAAAAAAAATTAAATAATGGAAATATTAGTTTTAATTAGGTAGTTGGCATTGCTTATCAAATGAGAGCATATGCTACGATGCAAAAATTACATGTCATATCTTGTAACAGTTTTTTATTAACAGATGTAGTCCATATGAAATTATTGAAAAAGTTAATCAGAAAAAGTCGAAGTGCTTGAGGAAAAAAATAAATCTGTGACTTAATAAAAAACTCTTGGGGGGGGGGGGATTATTTTATATATATAAATATCTTCAAAAGTAGATTAAAAAGAAACATATAAAGTAGTGTCATTAAAATTTAATACTGATTTATGGTTTAAATTTTAATCCTAATTTTCAAATTACACATTTCATCAATAATAAACACTGATTTTAAGAGAATATATATATATATTTTCTTGCACTTTATATTTAATATTTTGAAAAATGTAATTTCATTGCAACATTGGTTTTTTAATTTACAGATTTATATTTTTTATATAGATTAAAAAAATTAACACATAAAAATTAATTTTTATATATTTTTATTCAAATTAAAATAGAAATATATTTCAAAATATTATCACATCAAAATATAATCATTTTTTTTAAGTATTGCCATCAGAGTCAGTCTGTTTACTAATACAAGACATTTGGGGGCAAATTACAAATCCAAATTATAGAGCTAAAATAGACAAATCGATCTTTTTTTTGTTCACAAAATTTTCTCCAATATGTCCTTTTGATATTCAAATTTAGATTTTTAGTCTGCTTACTAATACAAAGATTGCTTCATGATATAAAAGCGTTCTATTAAATTTTGAAATAGTTCTCTTTAAATTCTTATTATATGTAAATATATATAATGCTGGTCTTATGGTAAAAATCATAAACTACTCTTGTATATCTTAACTTAAAAAGTGCTACATATTATTTTTTATTATTAATAAAAAGCATTTCCTTGTAATATGTTATCTATCCACTAGATGGAATCACATAATATATACCAATGACTAAAGTAAATTTAATAAGAAATAAAATGCACACTACTATAAAATTTGTGGTAAGAAGAATATTAAATAAAAGTATGAAAAAAATATATTTAACAAAATAATTTAATTAGTAAAGAAATAAAATGAACATATTTCTTATTGAATTTACAAAAAGAAATATTAATTAAATAAAAGAGTGAAAATAATATATTTAGCAATCAAAAGTGACCAGAAATGAAATTCCAAAACACCATCTATGGTAGGAACTACATTAAATAAAAGCAAACCAAAAGTAATCCACATTAATAATAAGCACGTGCATTTTTTCTTTAAATAAATTATTTCATTGTTAAATATATTTTTTCATGCTTTTATTTAATATTCTTCTTGCCATAACATATAATAATGTACATTTCATTTGTTGTAGATTTTTTTTTGTTTTAATGTGATATGATGCACTGTGACTTCTCCTTATATGGAGTCAGGAATCTCTTAGACACTATGCCCAGAGAAACCTGCTAGCCACTTTACCTTCCATTTTAATTCCCCGCCATAAGTTTTCCCATGTTCTTTTCCATCCAGCTCTATCCCATTTGCACAACATAATCTTTGTCAACTCCATAGCCTTTATATCTAAATCCTTCTTATCTTTTTCCAAACCCAGTATAAAAACCAATAACCCACTTTCTGTATAATCACTTTGTTTATATTTATTCCTTAACAACTTCATTATTTTTTTAATCATTAGTATAAACTATTTGGCTCCATCTAGTGGATAGATCACATGCTATAGAAACATCTAAAAAGTTTATTGAAAATAATATGTCCATATCTTATATCAAGGTTATAAATTCTCTTTTATTAACAGTAACATATATATATTATTGCAACTTGAACAAATAATTAAAGCATAGGAATTTGGATTTGGTATTAATAACATCATCATCAATAGTAGTCTGTCCAATAGACAGGTCCAGAGAGTATCACTACATCAGTTCATCCATTCTTCCATTCCATTCTCTTCCTTGCCCACTTCCTCAATTCCACATAACCCCTTCCATCTCGTATATCATCCAATAATGTCAATCTCTTCCGTCCTATCTTTTTATTTCCACTCACCATACCTTCCAAAACATCTTTCATTAAACTATAATCTTTTCTTAGTATATGTCCAATCCAGTTTCTCTTTCTCTCTTTGATACTTTCAATCAATCTTCTTTCCTCATTAACTCTTTTCAAAACTTCTTCATTTGTTATTTTATTCTCCCAACTGATTTTTTCCATTTTTCTCCATATCCACATCTCAAAAGCTTCCAGTCGTTTTTTAATTCTATTACTCAATGTCCATGTCTCACAACCATACATTAATACACTCCACACATAACATTTAATTAATCTTTTCCTTAATTCTCTTTCCATAGGTCCACAGAATATCTTCTTTCTTTTTACAAATGTCACCTTTGCCAATGCTATTCTTCTTTTAACTTCATCTTCACTTCTTCCATCCTCACTCAACCAACAACCCAAATATCTAAATCCCTTCACCTGCTGCACCATGTCATCATGGATTCCAATTTGCAGTCTTTTTGCATCTCTCCCTATCCATAAACACTTAGTCTTTTCAATATTAATCTTCATTCCATATGCCATACATCCTTCTTCCAATTTATTCAACATATTCTGAAGATCCTTTTCTTCCTCAGCAATAAGAGCCATATCATCTGCAAATCTTATACACTTTATTACTCTCCCTCCAACATTTGCTCCTCCACAGTCCAAATAATTATTTATCATATCTTCTAAATAAATATTAAACAAAACAGGTGACATACTACATCCTTGCCTAACTCCACTTTCTATATTCACTTCATCCGTCTCATTACATCCAAATCTAACTCTTATTCTTTGCCCATTATACATATTCCATATCAATCGTCTTTCTTTCCAGAATACTCCTTTATCTCTTAAGATAGACATCAGTTTATTCCAGCTTACTCTATCAAATGCCTTTTCTAAATCTACAAAACATATACCAATTCCTTTATCTCTTTCCATATATCTTTCTGCAATTGTCCTAACAATACCAATAGCATCTCTCGTGCTTTTCCCTTTCTGAAAACCAAACTGTTCTTCAGCAATATAATAGTCAACCTTCCCATAAATCCTTTGAGTTAAAATCCTCAATAACACCTTAGAAACATGAGACAATACACTTATTGTCCTATACTCTTCACATTTAACAGCTTTCTTCTTTTTAGCAATTGGAATCACTTCCGATCTATCTTCAGGCCAAACTCCACTATTATATATCAAATTGCAAAGTCCAACTATTTCCTTCATAGTAAATTCTCCCATTTCTCTCAAAAATTCTATAGGTACTGCATCAAATCCAATAGCCTTACCATTCTTCATTTGTGCGATTGCCTTTCTTACTTCATCTGGCAGTATGTCCATACCTCTATCATCCATTGCAACATCTTCTTCATTTTCAAGTTCATAACTAATTAAATTATTTCCTCTACTAAACAGATACCGAATATATTCTTCCCATCTTTTTAATATATCATTACTATCGGTTAACCTTCTTCCATTCTTATCCGCAATCTCACTTGCTACCCATGTCTTTTTCTCCCAAGAAATACTTTGTATTCTATCAAATGCTAGATCATATCTTTTCATCTGTTGAAACCTTTCTATCTCTTTACATTCTTGCTCCAACCACTTTTCTTTTGCTAAATCTGTTTCTCTTCTTAATTCATTATTAAATTTCCTATATTCCTTTTGCCCTTCCTCAGTATTTATATTCTTCCACCTTCTCCGCACTTCCATCTTTTCCAACATACCTTCAGTTATCCAAGGTCTTTTAGATCGGAAGAGCGTCGTGTAATACCTATTTCATTTTTTGCTATTTTCAAGAATCCCTCTTTAATTCTATTCCAACACTCATCAGAGCCATTAATATAGTTCCCATCCTGAACAATTCTTTTAAATTCACCATCACATATTAAACCAAATTTTCCTTTTTCCATTTGTCTCAATTTATCCAAGTCCCATCTTGTGTATCTTTTCCCTCTTTTAATTCTTTTTAAACTTAACTTTAATTTAGCCATCACCAAATTATGATCCGAATCTATATCAGCACCTGGCAAAGCATGTGAACCCTTAACAGCATTCTTATATCTATTCTGAATCAGTATATAATCAATTTGATAACGTTCTTTGTTACCTGGAGCTTTCCATGTATACAATCTTCTAATATGATTTTTAAAGCAAGTATTTGCACTGACAAACCCATTCTCTTTACAAAATTGTACAAGTCGACTACCCCTTTCATTTCTTTTCCCAATACCATAATTTCCAACAATTTTCTCTTCCCTACCTTTCCCCACAACAGCATTCCAATCCCCCAATAGCAATATACATGCATTTTTTCCTTCACATTGAATACTTTCTTCTATCTTCTCATACATTTCATCAATTTCACTATCATCATGAGTACTAGTTGGCATATAAACTTGTACAATTACCAAATCCCTAGGACTTGCATTTATTCTCATCACCATCAGTCTATCATTAATACCATCAACCTTTGCCACACTATTCCATATTTTCTTCCTCACAGCAATGCCAACTCCATTAATTGATCTATCACCACCTGAATAAAACAACTTCCAAATAATTTATTTATTTAAACAAATTAAAAAATAGTCTGTGCAAAATTTTATTAGCCAAATAGAATGATTTAAATGATTTTTATTCTCATAATAGCTTTTTTATATATGTAAAGTATTATGAAAAGTGTCATTTATATGTAAAAATCTGAATTTTTTTTATTAATAATACTATAAGATAATATTTTCACTATTGACTTTAATCTATCTATATGCACCATCAAACAAACTATTCTAAAAATTTGCTTTTAAGTTTATAGTATTAAAGCTAAGAAAAATAGTTGTATGACAGTTTTATCATTCTTTATATTAATTAGTTTTTTTTTGTATGTTATTTCTCTGTTGTTCTAGGTTTAATGTATTATAATTAAAAAATGAAATATAATTTGAAATTTAATAATCAATTTCTGACTAATTTAAAAACAAATGTAATAATGAGATGAGAATAGAGCTTTCTTTAACTAATATTTGTGGAGTAAATGTGGAATTGCAATATAAGTAAATATGGATTTCACTAGGTCACAAAACTTTTTCATATAAACATCTATTTAAAATGTCTCAAAATGTGATTTGAACCTAAAATTAGGATTGTCTTAATTCAAATGATGAGTTCATATATGAGGAAGAATATTACAGCTTGTCCTTTTATTATTATTTTTTCATTTCAAGGATTTTGGAAAAATTTTTTAAAGATATTGAATGGTAGAGTGAATAGTCTGAACCCATTCATCTAATTCGTTTATTCTTTAAAAGTTCAGAGTACTATCAATTTTTTAAATAGATTACCTGATCTCAATTGTCAATTTATATGCTAAAAATTTACATATTAAATACAAATTAACCATACCATAAAAGTAGTCAAATTAATAAGAGTCATACATCACATGACCCAATTCTTTTAAGCTTGTAAGATACAAACAATGAGAAATGCCAATTCCTCAACAAGCTTTGTGATAAATGCTTAGCCAGAGAAAGCATTTAAATTATTTCTGTCAGGAACATCCCCCAGCTTCTGACCATAGTTTCATGCTTTGGCACTCCTCAGAAAGATGCTAGGGTAGGTTCAGACACTAGATGTCTGTAACAATTTTTTTTAAAATAATAACAATAAATTATTTCAATCAAAGTAATTATTAATGTTATTTGAACATTTACATCATTATATTAAATTTATTGTAAATATCAAAAATGTCCACACACATACAATGAGATTTAGTTTCATGTCGTGGCTTAGCCAGACGTGTATGTATTCTTTTTATATATTATGAGCAGTCATAAGTTATTAAAGCCATGATAACTCTAGAAAAAAAAAGAAGCTAAAACTAAAATTTTTATTATACAAAATAATCTGGGAACCATAAATTTGTGTGTATATATTTACTGGATCTTTAGTATATTTATTTTATAATTTTACCATGCTGTTTTGTAATTTATTCTGTAACAAACTTTTTTCCTCTCTGAAAAAATGTTTCTTTATAATGGTAGATGCAATATTATTATATTCAGAAAGATGAAAATTCTATCAATTACTTATTATGATGAAGTACCCTATCTTTTACACTGTCAACAATAGATTAGAGTCTATGCTTTTTGTCAGAATCTAGCGAAGTTATCGAGCTATTTAAATGTAAATTTTTGAGGTGATCCATCCTTAAAAGTTGTTAAGATTTATTTTCTATAATAGACTGGTAAAGTGTTGTTGTTTTTTTAACCTTAAATAGGGAATCAAATTTTTTATTAAGAACATTCTATGGATCAGTATGTGAGTCAACAAGAATATCTTAATCATTAGCATTTTATGAATCTAGAGTCAAGAAAATGAAATCTGGTGTTTCGGATTTTAATTACTTCAAGTTGAAATATCCACAGTGAATCTATTTCACACTTTGATGTCTATTTCATGGAATCTATCTGTTCTTAAAATATTTGTCAAAAAATAAAATTGAAGCCAGTTCTCTTTCATATTAACAATAATTTTTATTTCAAATGCCTTGAATTTTCTTCAGCCAATAAAAATATTTCTATTCATGCTATTATGGAGCAGTTTTGTAATATCAATAAACTTCTTCACACAGTCAGTTACACATTTGTTTGTGACTTTTATTTATTTATCTAGCAACAAAATCTGTATATAGTACTTCTTTATTCTCTGAAACCATATTAAATCTCTGGAAATCACTCATGTATGAGTAGAAGCAATCTATTCAATAAAATACCTTTACTATAATGGATGACAACAATATTCCACAGTTTTTGTAAACTTTTTCTTCTTTATTTTTACAAAGTGAAATACCTGATGCATTCTTAAAATCAATTATCACAACTTTATGGCTCTATATATTTCTTAAAACATCCATTTGTTTAGAAGGTAACATCTTACAATTATGCTTAAAATTGTTTCACAGAGATCCCATTATGATCCATGGCCTTTCTGATATTTTAACCTCTATAAACTGAACATGTCTTCCCAAAATGATGAAATAAATATCTTATTAAAAACAGCCATCCGAATTCTTTTAATATTATTCAAAAAATTGATTAAAATGTTATTTTCATCTGTTGTTAAAAATATCATTATACAATGAATTAATAAAATTATGATATTAATTTTTTAGGCTAGTATGCATTAAAAAAGATCTAAAATGATTGCACATCAGTAAGTGATATTTTGTGATGTTATTAAACTCTACCTTTAAATTCCCATATTACTTATGAAGTTTCATGTTCATTTTAATCTCAAAAACTTTTATTCATGAAAAATAATGTTTACATGCTTATAAAAGACAGAAAAAATTATGTTTTACACATCATCTACAATCTGTGACCATTGATATAATGCTTATCTTCTGATAAATAAGTAAACTGATGAAGCTTTACCATTCACCCATCAGCATTGATGCCATCTTTTGCTTAGCTATTACTGATTCGGTGGATCCGGTACATAAATCAACTTCCACATTTCATTATACATGAATTTTGATGCAATGATAAAGTCTCTGTTTTTTACTTTCCTAATAGTGTATTGTTAAACAGAATAACACAAATTTCTTTGTTAATCATGTCACCAATAATATAAATACTGTTAGAGAAGTAGTCATGATCTTTACTTTTATTGAATCCAAGAACAGTCTGATTTATAATCCCAACACAAGAGATTTCCTTTCCTTAATAAATATACCTAAATTGAAAATCTAAATCAGCAATTTTAATACTTAGCAGAAGATGAAAATTGGTTGCTTCAAAAGAAAAAATTTCTAACAAAAAGTTGAATGAATGTTTTGTAAAATGTTCTACTTTAACCTTGAAATGTATTAATCCATCACTGTATATTTGATTTTCAAGGTCATTTCATTGTATTCCTTTTCTTAAAATATCTCTTAATCTAACTAATATTATAATGAATCATCAATTAAATACTTTATTGATAGACAAAGTTTCAAAACAAAATAAGTTTTCTTGTTTTCAAAGTCATAGCTTTTTATTGACCAGGTGATAAAATTGTTTTTACTTCTACTGGAGGAATAGCTGTTGCTCTATTGACATAGTTCTTTTTGTCTGCATTGTAAATATTTAAATTTTGTTTTCGTGCTAAGAAATTTATTTTACGATCGAACCTAGCAGCAGAATTTTTTCTCCGTGATCACAAGTTTTTTATAATCCACAGAGTCAAAATTCTATTTGCAATCATCTTTCACCATCTTTTATTTTCTTTTTTCAGTACGCTCTTACACCTTTTAATGATAAAGGTGAGGAGTTGCGTTTGTAATTGTTCTGCAATTTTGTCATGGTTGTGTATTGATCTGTCAGTTTTTAATTTACAGCAGTTTGGAAAAATAGGGAAATCTCTGCATTTTAATAAGAACTCAAGTCTCTGTTGGAATAATTTAATAGATATTCCTAAATGCAGAATGTATTTTTCTGGTATATTATTCATGTCTGTAAAAATATAATTTAACTTTCTTCTCCAATAATCGTAATAGTATATACAAGCACTTTAAAATGCTGGTTGAAGAAGCTATTAATAGCAAACAATCTAAATGAGTTAATCTAGACTAAGCACTGTTGAGGTGTTATCCCTCATAATCATAGCCAAAATAGTAATAGTTGTTGTGATATTGTTAAATGGTAATGTGCAAATGTATATGTAAATTAATCTTTTGGTCATATACACAGTAAGAAATAATAAAAATATGCACCAGTAGTAGTACAATTAGATATAAAGGCAATTTTTGATAATATATTAATAAATAAGTTAATAGAACTGCTATAAACAGACCGCACAAAAATCACCACTCACACATACATCATAAAGACTGAATCTACTAACACAATCAAAGGACTAATTTGTTCCTTCTGGCAGTCAAACTGCTTATAAATTCTTCAGTAGTAAAGACATTTGATTATTTATTAACATGTGAAAATATTAAACAATCATTGGATCTTATTTGTGTTGCTTATTTTTAATTAACAAATTAAACACTCTTACATTTTAACTATGCTTTTGTTAAGAAATTTCTGACAGTTTCAATTATCTGACAAATTTCTTCAAAGCTGTAACATACAATTATTTTTCAATGAAATTGATGGTTGAATAATTGGAAGGGTGAGAAACCTGTCCATTAAAGTTTGAGGAATTGCTATCTTAGTACAAACTGAATACTGATTGTATATATGTGTGGGAGATTATGAACTGGCCCAACTGATGAGTGCTGGTTCTGCACAAAAAACATATATTGGGGATCATGTTTCTTTTTGCTTATGTGTATCAACAATTGCTCAAGATAGAGTGGAGGATAAATAGACCAAAAAATCCTGAGTTCAAATCTCTATATTTACATGTATAAGAAACATTCAGTATAAGCAAATTACATACTCAGAGGCAAAACTCTCCATACAGTAGTGCCACCTTGTGCTAACAAGAGTAATCAATGGATGACAGAAGGCTTGTGCATAAAATCCCTATCTAGTGCCTACTCATCCAATATCTCCAGATTAGTTTCTGGCTTGTGGCACTAGATAGGGATTTTATGCACAAGCCTTCTGGCATCCATTGATTACTCTTGTTAGCACAAGGTGGCACTACTGTATGGAGAGTTTTGCCTTTGTTTACAACAATTATGTGCTAGTATGAGATGGTGATCATGTGATGTTTAGTGGTGTAACAAATTACATACTGCCTTAGAATTATTATTTTTTATTTACACAGACACTTATTTTTATAAGCATTCATGAATATTTTATCCTTTTTTAATTTTAAATCTATTTATCATGGATGTGTGTATTCCTGAAGGTTTGTGGTGATGATATTTTACTTGTATTTATATATTGAACTATAATCTAATATATAAATATATATTGCATACTTATTTTTGTATTATAAAGGAAATATATGTTAATGGCAAGGATAAAATTATACCTCATATTGCAAATCAATTTTTATATAGTGGAAATATGTGTGATTAAAATAGCTAAATTATGCCCACATTGGAAATATAATTTTATTTGATGGAAATATGATTTATATTATAGAGCTGATGGCTGTTATCTTTTATGGTTGTTATTTTATTATACAGTAATCTGTTTAATAGAGCACCACATCATTATTTCACTAAATGGTGATGGCAATTAGCCATACACATTATATCTCAATATTTCATTATAAATTTATTATAAATGTATGAAATCACTGTGATCAGTGGTATAATTAAGAAATATTTAATTAATTAGCTATTAGAACAACAATTAATGGTTATTTATAATTTAACTAAATAAAAAAGATATGCACTTAAATAAGGATTAAAATTATCCTAATACCAAACACTGATACAAAACTCTCCACACAGTAGTGCCACTCTATGCAAGCCAGAGTAATCAATGGATGCAGGAAAGTTTGTGCATAAAAGCCCTATCTAGTGCTTATTCATCCAATATCCTCAGATTTTCTAGTTTGTGGCTTTCATCAGTGAGAAGCCTTTGATCTGAGATCACTGCACCTAAATCTTAGGATCTAATGCAACCCTCCAACAGTCACTTTTTATCTTATTAGCTAACTCCAAAGCTTTGAGTTCAAAATGAAAACAATAATGTTTTCAATTCAAGTTCATTAGCTTGTCATATAGATCTGAACTCAGTTCAGCATCCATACTTTTTGGTCTCTTTGGTTTTTTAATAACCACAGTCACCATAATCCTATTGTGCAGGATTGATATTAAACCACTAACCATCATATGATTACCATTCTTTACACTTACCCAAGCTGTTACACACAGGCAAAACTTTCCATATGGTAGTCATACTCAGTATGCAAGCCAGAGTAATCAATGGATACAGGAATGTTTGTGCAGAAAATCTATCTAGTGCCTACTCATCCAATATCCCCAGACTAGTTTCCAGCTTGGGGCTTTCATCCTTTGATTACTCTGGCTTCATGTCACAGTTGTTTATATTCCTGAAATGGCTAATGTTATAATCATATAAAAAATGATAAATTTTTGGGTAGAAAATATGAACTGATAAAATGTTACTAATATATTTTATTATAATTTGTCAAAAAGATTAAAATCTAAGATTTTATTTTAACAAAAAGATATGATATAGGAAGTTTTATATTATTATTTGACTGAATGTGAATGAGTGAACACACATACACAGTAAATAGATATTTAAACGTGCTCTCTCACTTTATTATTAATGAATATATTACATTTTTATAAATTGGTTTATACTACAATCTTAATATGTGTATATACTATAATATGTATAAAAAAGAATCTATAATATATGTATGTGAGTGTGTTGAAAATTTCTGAATACTTACAGTACAACAAACTATACATATTATATTGTAATCAATGCTTACAAATATGGCATGAGCTATTGGCCACTATTTGTGCTAAACATGAGGAAATCTTGGAAGAAAATATTTCAGATATTGTGTCTTCATTGCATAATTACAACCTTCTGGATTCATTTGCACATGTAGCTAAAAGCAGTTTATTAAATAAAAGGGCTTCTTGATATAATAGTTAGCATATCTACCTACCAAGTCAGAATCTTAAATTTGGGCCAAAACAAGTAAATCTTGGAAATATTTTGAGTTTACAAGCAACCTTAATATTTTTTTCCTAGTAGCCAATCCAAGGTAACTAATCATTCTGGAATATATAACAAAATGGTATTATCAACTGGATTATAAAAATTCCATATTAATTTGGGTTTGTGAAATGTAAAACAATGTGATAACTTGAAAAATAAATATTTTAATTATAATATGATTGTGGTTTTCACTATTACTAGGGGGAGTGAGTCAAACAATAGAAAAATTGCCACAAGTTAAACTTTTTTATAATATTATTACAACAACAAATCTTTAAGTCTAACATCATAAATTGATTAAGATTACTAACTTTTTTAAATTTATAATTAAATGGTAAAAGCAAGATTAATAGTTAAAAATAATTTAAACATAAAAAAATCTAAATTATGATAAAGAATGAGTCATTCATTTAAAAGCAAGATGAAAAATTAGAATTTAGAGTTCAAAGTCAAAATGCAACAAAAGCAAATGAAATTTAAAAACGATTTCTTTAGATTTTTTTTTTTTGTTCTGAGGAAAAAAACCATTTGTCATTTTATCATGTCAACTTAAATAAAATTCATAGATAGTAATAATAAAATAAAGTAAAATCTCTTAAAAAATTCAATAATTTGCTGATATTAAATAATATTTTTTAACAATTAATCAATGTTCCTATTGTCATATGATAATAAAATTTTCTATAAGCTTTCATCAGAGAATGATACTTTTTTTTGTAGTTATCCTCTCCCTTTAAGACTATTTCATTGTAAGACCTATTCAATTGAGTGAAAAACTTTAAATTTTCAATTTTAGAAGAAATAATTCTGACTCAAGAATATGTAGCATCTTTAACTCCTTAATTTAGAGATCCATCAAGTTTTATCACTGTTGCAAAATGATTTTAAACAATTCCTTTCAGATGTGAGAAACTATGCATTAGTATAAGTTTAAATTTTTATTTTTATAATTATCAGATAAATCTTAATTATATATCTTTTTTTAAAAAAAAAAAACTTTCATTCAACATCAACTATAAAAAAATTTGAGTTGTAAAAATAAATTCATTGGCATTAGTAATATAAAAACTTTAAATAATTATTTAGATTATTTTGTTTAGAAAATATGAATAAATCCTTTTTTTATATATTAGACAATAGGCAAATTTTTGCTTCTCTCTCCATGAATATTTTCATCTGTTCTCTGGTGGTGAGACCATAGATTTCCCGTATCTGATTTAGATTTTTTTTTCTCATCTAATATTTTTTATCATTTCTGATAACAAATAAAATCTATAATTTTGCAGACTTGTATGGATAAAAGATCTAAATATACACATAATTCAAGTAGGAAATCTATTAATAACATAATAGTAAAATTTAATGTTTTTCTACTTGACTTATAAATAACAAAAGTTTTTGAACTGAAATAAACTATCAAAATGCTGCCAAGATTTTTAAAAATCTAACATTTCCAAATTTTCTCTTGGATTAAAACCTATATTCTAACATTTAATACATTTCCATGCACCTCACATATTAAGATAAATGATAAATTTCAGACACAATCACACAGTATCTTCACATCCTATCAAGAAATATACAAATTGATAAATTTGACAAATGTGGCTGATCTTTTTTTATGTCAAAAATCTATTATCATACTAGATCATAGCAATTCATCTATTAGCTATTAAGCTGATACTTTCCCACATAAAAATTGTATAAATAAAACTTTATAGCTGGAAAAAAACATGAACAATATCATTTCTGTTCTATACATTAAAGAGAATATCATGAAACATTTGACAGAAAATGAATTACTCTGCTATATTGTGTAAAATACATGTGCATGTATATACATATGGTTAGTTGCTTTTTGTATTTCACCTGCCATCCTTATAATCTCTCAACCTTTTTTATAAAATGAAATGTTTTTGAATAAAATCTGAGTGTAATCATAAATAATATTTTTAAAAATAAATATTTTACAAATATTTTGCAAAAATTATCATAGATATATAAACAAACTATTAAAAATATTTTCAAAGTCTAACAAAAAAGCAAGTTTTTTCAAAAACTCTCATAACAGGTTTCTGGCCTGACATCAAAGAAACTACCATTCAACAAAATTATCAATAATTTTTATTAGTCATTTATTAGACTAGAAATTATACAATAATGAATAATATTTCTGTAGAGTACTTTTTACTACATCCTCTCTCACAAGATTGGGACTGGTTTCTATCTCTTTTTAACACCTTGTGGAGGAATGTAATCATATATATATATATATGGACAAAGATATGTGAAAAAGATCTATGATCTCCAACATGCACATAATGACAAAAGAGTGAATTTAAGTTAAAGAATCATTAGTGTTAACAATTTTGTGGTCAGAACTCTGAAAAGATTAAACATACTCTGATGAGATGTGATCACAGTCATTCATCAAATCTGAAGATTGATGGAAAAGAGAAAATAGTTAACAACTAACTTCTAGTTTTATTAGATATTATTTAAGAGAAGATTAATGTTAGTGAAATGATAATCAAAAAATAATGATATAAATATTGATATAGTTTTGGAATATACATTTAGTCTGATACAAGAAAAAAATTGAATATTTGAAATACATTTTTAGAAAAATAAATTTAATGAACATCTGGCCCAAATATTAATCCAGAATTTGTATTTAGAATATTAATTTAATATACTAATTTTAAGTATAAATTAAATGCAGTATATTATATTGTATTATAATTAGCAATAAATATGTGAGAAAAGAAAATAATAAGGGAAGTTTTATCATAAATATTTCATTATTATTGCTATGAATATGAGGCAACTTGCATCGAAAGCACTAAGTTGCTAATTATTTTATAGTCTTACTCTTTATCGCTTCTCTCTCCAGTGCTTCACACACTCCTAATTTTATTTTATTATTACATTAATGAAAAAAAATGAATTAAAGAAAAAAGTATCTGGAAAAAGAAAAAAACGGAGAACATGATAGGAAAGAAAGATTCAGGAAGATTAAATAGACAGGGAAACTGAAAAAAGTAAAAACGATAGAGAAATTACATAACAATTCAAAATCTATAGAATATAAAAGAATAAAGACTATTGATGAATCAAAAATTGTTATAGAAGCATATGAAATGTATTCAATAGATGTCAAAATTAGTGCAGAAAGTATTATAAATAAATCATCTACAAATAACTCTGGAACTCAAAATGAATTAGCGAATAATGACAGTATTATTAGTACATTTAAAATACAGAATACTTGACTTATTAAAAAAAAAATTTAAGCATGCAAGATATACAATTTCTTTATATACTGAATCAGTTACAAAATTTATTAGAAACAGTATTTCCATTTACACTGTATAGTGGTTGAGTGCAAAATAATTTGTATAAAGTGATAAAAGAAATTTATTCTGATAAAATTTATTATATTTAGGATATATATATATCAAAGATTTCTTTAACTGGGTTTTTATTTTTCATTAATATATAATTGTTAAAGAATATAGCTGCGCTATACAGGAAAGATCAAATTTATATAAAAGGAGATAACTTACATATATAATAAGAAGATAGTTAATTTATACACTACATATACTGTATTTAATGAAGAAACAAAATATTTAATATTAGGCAATTGAAAATGGACCAAAATCAAACTTATTTTGGGTTTGAATGCTCATATATTTCATTATATTCATTTGAATGTTTCCAAAATACTTTTTGTAAGTTTTGTATATAAAAACTTAAGTATATATATGATTAAAAAAATCATTCAAAATCTTACATATAAAACGTAGAATATGAAAGTAAACAATAAATAAATAAATTCTATGAATCTACTCATAAGTAAAATATGAAAGGTTCATTGAATAAATGTATTCTTAGAAACTTCGTTAGTAAATAAAGATTAAATGCTTATTTTCTGAATGAATTTGATCGTGAAAGTCAACACGCTAAGTTCTTAAGTTTAGTTGATATTTACTTATTTATGTTCAATAAAGAATTTATGCTATAGTAATAAAGTTACCAGAAGTTTATTCCTAGTATTATGAAAACAGATATTTTATTTAAAATGTTTATTTGCTTATTTGAAAATATAATTTTTATATCCACTGAAGGTATTAAATTTCACACATCATTTTCTTTACAAAACTTTTTATTCCATTGCTTACTGAAACAAAATAATAATACGATGAAAACTAAAATCACTTTAATGTTTCTATAAATTATTATTATCTTTTTTCAAATATTATACAGACATTAGTAAAAATTGGACTACAAATATCTGAAAAAATAAAAAAAGATAGTTTATACATATTATCAATATATTAAAAAAATATAGAACAATAAAATAAAAGAATTTTTTTTTTTACTTTAACGGATTATTATCTTACACTTTCCGGGCTATTGTTTGAAAGTTGTTGTTTTATTTTTTTTTAACTACTTCTATTTTTTTTTTTTAAAGATATATGGAAATAGTTTTTGGAAAAAATAAATTATTCACTTCCACCCATATATCTTGGAAAAAAGATAATACATAATTTGGTATATTGTTTCTATTTCTCATTTTTACTTTTTTTTAAAAAGAAAAAAAATGTTAATAGTGTGTAGAGAGTTCAGTAACTAACATTTTCTCAATCTAAATTTTAACACTCAGTAAAGCGACAGCTGCTTTACAAACAGTTATCCCGGGTTGGCAGGTTCGCTTCCCGGCTGATGCTATGACACATGAGAAAAAAAAATGATAAAGTTATCAAAGGTTTTACTAGTGGTCATATGAAGAAAAATACTTCTATTTGGAAAAAAAAAAATGTCTACCTTGTAAATGAAACGATGAAGGTTTCGTTTATTGTTGTTGTTTATCACCTTCTAGTTACAATAATATATTAACAGATAGATTGAACTAAATAATATATACATGTTAAAACAGGCCTAAGGTTTTACATCCCTTTTTAGATTTCTATATAAAAATGTACGAGGATTTAAACTTTGAGGTTAATGGATTTAGGAATAATCACATTGACTATTCTTGAACTGAGCATCCTAACTAACGATGACATATTTTCTGATTATTATCCCCATAAAACATGTTCAAGTATTTAGAGGGTTTATTCCTTGCCACTATAGATGTTATTTAATTATTTAAAACATATATGTTATATTGTAGATTATGGCCCATCACTAAATTAAGAAACATCTATAGAGTTCAAATTTCTATCCAGCTTTTTAGATGTTGGCCCCTCATTTATCTTCTACAATTAAAAAAAAAAACATGATGATCCATCATAGGGTGTGTGCATTAGCTATATTTACCTAGATTTTGAATGAAAGAAATAGCCAATTAGTGTTTTCCTGAAGGTCTGTGATGATGGTATTTTAGTTGTATTCATATATTGGACTATTTCCGTTGTCTAATATTAAGTATTGAATGTCAAGAAAATTTTGACTTTATTTAAATTTTACAATTAGATTCAACTGTTTAGGTTAGTATATGCACAATATGTATTATTCTCTTCTTCTTATGCTGCTAGTCTAACCAGTGACAATACTAGCATAGGAATAGAACCTGAACTCTTAGATTCTTGAATATTAAATTTTTAAGATAATGCTTTAACAAACTAAGCCATCCTGCCAAAGACAATAGTCAATAGAAATTTCATATACTTATCTATTAGGTTGCTCCTTTCTCTATTTTTCTAAGAGCAAAGTTGATTAGTGTTTTCCATACATTATGTATACTAGGTTGACTTATGGTGTTGTTTGCCATTGTCATTTGAGTAAGCTTCCAATATTTTTATATTTTCCCAATTAAACATGTTTAATGGTAGATAGGTGGTAAGCTAACTTAGATACATATTTCTCTTTTCTAATCATTATCATTTGGGCTTTTGCAATTGCTTTTTAATGGGGTGACTGATCTCACTAATATAATTCTTCCACATTCACATGGTATTTCATATATATAGTTTTTGCTTTTTGCATTTCAAGTTTAGGTTTTGTAGTTGTTAGAATTCTTCATAGTATGGTATGGCACTGTTCTGATATTATATTGACTGCAGATTTCCCTTGATCTGTCTGATATTTTTAATGTGTATGGATACACTACAGTACCAATAATTGTTTTTTTTTCCTTTGATAGTTCTTTTTGTTGTCTATTTAAGGCTTTCTTAATAAAGCTGATGGGTACTCATTTTTCATAAGAGTTTGTTCTAAATAGATCTTTTTCAAATCACTGGTCTCTAAACAAACTTTTTTTGCTCTGTTTCATACTAATAGCATAAGTACATGTTTTGTGTTCCTGGTGTGATTGGATGAATATGCTATGCATTTTCCTGTATGTAAGAGTTTTCTGAAAACTTGAGTTTTGATTATACCATGTGAAAGTTTTGTCACAAGAACATGTAAACATGCCAATTTTTGTTCTTGTTCTGACTCTAATTGTTAATATAATTGCAGTGGATATGTCGTTGATGTGTTTCCATAAAGTTCATAGTAATGTTCCACCATGTGACCATACAACAAATGTATCATCAACATAGCAAAGCCATACTTTTGATGGATATGGGATAGTCTTTAAGGGTGTGATTTCAAGTTCTTCCATGTAAAATTTTCTAATTAGGGATGACAATGGCAAGCCCATAGCCTATTCTTGATTTTGTTGGAAGAACTCTGTGTTGTATTGAAAGTAGATTCTTGTTCTGCAGAATGTTAATAGTTCCATTATACTATAAATAGGAAGAGTTGTTCTGGTTTGTAAACCATTATCATCATTTAATCTTTTTCTTACAATAGTCAATGCTTCTTCATATGGTATATTTGTGAATAAACTTTCCATATTAAAGCTTACTAGTATGTCAGTCCTTTCAATTTTCATGTTCTTGATTAATTTTATGAAGCGCCTAGAATCCCTGACAAAGGGCTGGCTCTTGTATGCCAAAAGACTAAGAGCTCTGAGAAGAAATCTTGACAAATTTTAGTGAGGTGAATTTCTAAAACTAACAATAGATATTAATGGAACAGGATCCTTATAGATTTTAGGTAAACCATAAAGATGAGGAATTTTTCTGGAATATGATGTTAGTTTACTTTTTCTGAATCACTAGAGTACCTGCAATGCTTTTTTAGTAATGCTTGTAACTTTATTTCTGTGCTTGGTATAGGATTTTTTGCCACTTTTCTGTATTGGCAGACTGTGAGGAGTTCTTGTATATTGTTGTCATAATAGTTGTATCCATTACAACTATTGCATTGCCTTTGTCAATATGAAGAGTAATTATAGATTTATCTACTTTGAGAGATTTAATTGCTTTCCACTCATCAATTGAAAAATTTTACTTCAACTTTTGTTGCTTGGAAAGTGTTCTTTTTAATCTGCAATTTTTGAGTGACTTCCTCAATTGCTGCCATAATAAAGGGATATTTGATGGTATGATAGCAATGTTTAATCCTTTTTCAAGAACAGCAATTGTTATATGTTTAGAACTAAGATTTTTAATAGCTGAAGCTGATACACTGCCTGGTACCTTATGGCTTTTAATATGTTCATGTAGGTTTGCAAGTTTTTTCTTTTAGCTTCTTTTATTTTTCCATGTAATGATGCTTGAGAAATCTGATTAAGTCTTCATCAGTAAGTTTTTTTAAAAAAACATTCTACATTATTTATGGAATGCAAGGTTTTATACTTGGAAATATTTGAGCATTTATTCTTTCTCTTAACATAGCTTCACTTGTTCTCTGAGTAATTTTGTCAGCTCTCTGGGAGTGAATTGGAGGTTTTAGTTGCAAACTCTTAGGACCTATTCCTACAGATTTATAATTAACATAAGAAAGTTAAATTGATTTTCTACTTTGGCCAGCTGTAGACATGATTTTTTCACAATGTCTAAAATTTGATGTAGCATTGAGTCCATTCTGAATACTTAGTATTTTCATGAAGATTTGTGATGATTGTATTTTAGTTGTATTTATATATGGGACTCCTATCATTTAATATTAAGTATTGAATGTCTTCAAAAAATTTAACTTTGTTTAAGTTTTCCAATTACACTAAACTGTTAGTAATAGAATACAGATTAGTGTGTGCACAATGTTTCCAATTGATGCTATTCTCTTCTCTTCTTCAGATGTTGCTAGCCTCAAAAGTGACAATACTAACATGCTAATTGAACCTGAATCCTTATATTATTAAATATTAAATTTTAAGGTAATGCTCTAACCAACTGAGCTAATCTGCCAAAGACAATAGTCAGTAGAAATTTCATATACTTACCTAGGAGGTTACTCCTCATTTCACCATTTTTTCTAAGAGCAAAGTTGATTAGTGGTTTCCTACATTATGTATAGTCACACTAGATTGATTTATAGTGTTATTTGCCATTGTCATATGAGCAGCTTCTTTGAATTATCTTCTTTGTACCTTTTCCTTTCTATCCAATATTTTTGTATTTTCCAATTGAACATATGTTTTTTTGGTACATACATGGTCTGCTATTTTAGATACAGCTGTTTTCTCTCTTTTAATCATCAGTTTATATTCTTGCAATAAATTTTTCAATGGATGGCTGGTCTCACCAATATACATTCTTCCACATATAAATGCAGTTTTTGCTTTTCAGCATTTCAAGTTTAGACTTTATATATGTTAAAATTTCTCATAATATGGTGTTTTAAAAAGCTTTTTCTGGTGTTATACTGATTCTATATTTTCCTTAATTTCTCTGCTATTATTGGTATATATAAATACATTATATTACCAATAATTTGTTTTTTTCTTTGATAGTTCTTTTTGTTATCTATTTAAGGCTTGGCAATCATATTTCAGAAGAGTTTGTTCTATATAGATCTTTTCTTTTTTTAAATCGCTGATTTCTGAACAAATTTATTTTGCTCCTCCATATTGATAATAAAGTCCATGTTTTGTATTCTAGTGTGATTGGATATATACACTAAATATTTTTCAATATATGTGTGTTTTTTATAAACTGCAGTTTTGATTTTGCAGTGTGGAAATCTTGTCACAAGAATTTGTAATACTTCCAATGTGGAATTTTTAAAAAAACTGACTTGAGACACAATTTTCACAATAACTTCAGTTTTAATAATGTTAGAGCAAAAAAACTTCACATTTATAGAAACTAGAAAAACTAAGGAAAACAATAAGGCTAAGACAAACAGTGATTCCCATTTTAAAAAGTAAGCAAAAAAAAAGAAATTTCAACATCCAACATAATTATTACTTTATTGTTTGTTCATAATTTCTAATTTATCATTAATTAAGTTTAAATTACATCTTCATTGATAATTTCTTTGTATTTCTAACAAAATTATATTTCAAATCATATATAATACTTCTTACCTGAGATAATCCATACCTTTAGAATCTCCAACACTAGTCACAAAAGAATACTTCCTTTTTATCTCATACCCCAAAAGTTAACAAATCTCAAAGGAGTCTATAAGAAAAAGAATCATCCTAATAAAAGATACAAAACAAATCATTTCCAGAAAGTGGATATGCATTTGTTATCATAGCAATTGTCTTCTTGTCTATCTAAAACTAGAAATTGTAGGCTACTGTCTGCATCAATGACAAAATGAGTTTCATCTCTTCATTTTATATTTTTTGTGTATAACACTGATGTTTATATTCTTTATGCATACCAGTTATGCTATCTTATTATATTTATTGTCCCACAGAGATATAATTTATTTGCATATATCTCATTCGCTAGCTATAGACTTGAAAATAATGTGATGCAAGATGTGGCAAAGCTACTAACTCCACAACATGAGTATGAAGGCATCAGCAAGAATCAGAATTTGAATATTTGCCTGCATACAATTCCATGTAGTATATACATAACCATTGTGGCTATCAACATACACACACCATTTGAAATCTCTTTTTATTGGTTTTAAGTGCTTATATTTTCACATGGTACTATGCCCAGTAAATTTTGTGATTGCTTTATTAACTGCAACCTTTATATATATATCATATAATCAGTCTTAAAATTTACATTGCACTACTCTATATATGTAAATCATTTCTTGTTATACAAACACAAACATGCAAGTGCAAACACAAATACACTAATACAAATATAAACACATTAATAAATTATTAAACCTTTTGAGAATCATTATGTCTATAAAAATAAAGTTGCCTCAAACTTGAATCAGAGACCCAAAATTACATTGTGCATAAACCACTTTTGTTATATGAGATATAAATTTATATACTGTATAATAAAAAACATAAATGATTTCATATATAATTTATATATTACAAAGACACACCAATACAAATGCAAACACATTAATAAATTATACCATTTATCAAATAATTAAAAAAAAATCAAAATATTCAAATAATTAAAAAATTAAAATTGAATCCTTGCAGCTGATATTCCATGATTATGTTTTTATTGCATTAAAGGCCTTGAAATGCGAATCATCAGCGTATTTTTTAATCCATTTTACTAACTAATCTGGCCAATAAAGCAATTCTGTCTTTGTTATTTTCATTTTAATCTAGTAAATTGACCAAAAAAGAAAAAAATTAAATGCACCTATTAATAAAAATATTAATAAAAAATTTCAAATTTTATCTGATTTCAAATTGTGATACACCATTTTAAAGAGAGCATTAAGCTGCAATGAATGCTGTGATTTATGCTGATGTCATGCTTATAGTTTTCATGCAATTTAAAAAAAAATCAGCAGCCACAAGTGTATGACACATTACAACTGATAATTAATAAAAGAAAATTTATTTACATTTCCTATATGGTGCATCCAATACATAAAAAAACACACATATGTATATATATTTAGGTGGGTAGGTATTTGTACTGAAGAAAATTCATTTAATTAGATTGAATTCAACATATGAACTCAGATATGCTTACATTCAATATAAAACAATCATATAAAATTGACTATTCATCTATATATTTAATAATACAAATAAAGGTTGACAAAATATAACTCAATTGATAAACAAACATATACAAGTTATAATAAATATTAAATATATATTTGAAGAAAAAATGTTAAAACTATTAGAGAAAATTAATACAGTAGCAACTGTCTCCATGTAATAGAGTTACCCAGTACAAGGCTGAGTAATCAACAAATGCTAGAAGGTTTGTGTATTATTATCACCAGACTCACTTCTAGCTTGTGGCTTTCATCAGTGATGAGCCTTGTATCTGGATCTTGGAATCTTATAAAACTCTCCAGCAATCATCTTTTATCTTTTTAATTAACTATAAAGGTATGATCCCAAACTGAAAACACACTGTTTTCAATCCAGATCTGAACCCAATTCCATATCACTTTAATGGCTTTGGTATTTTAATAACCATATTTATAATCATCCTTTGGTCATGATTAGGATTAAACCTAACATGATCACCATTTCTTATGCTGACACAAACTGTTAAAACAGCAACTTTCTTCATATAGTAGTAATTGTGTAAGTGTATAAAAAAGGGGTGATATGTGATGATTTAGTGGTTTGGCACCAATCCTGACCAAAGGAACAAACTGTTAAAACAGTTGCAATTTTCTTCATATAGTAATATTTGTGTGAGGGTATAAAAGGGTAATATGTGATGATTTAGTGATTTGGCACTTATCCTGACCCAAAGGATGATGACTATAATTATTTAAAAACCAAAGACATCAAAATGTATAAATACAAATTGTATTCAGAAATGTATGACTATATAAATGAATGAGCTTGGATTGAAAATGTCTGGTTTCAGTTTGGGCTCATATTTATTGAAAGGTTGTATTAGATCCAAAGATCTAGGTGCAGTGCTCTCAGATCCAAGGCTACTCACTGATAAAGGTCATATGTTAGAAACTAGCCTGGGAATATTGGATAAGTAGGTCTAAATAGAGATTTTCATACACAAACCTTATAGCATCCATTGATTTATATGACTTGCACAGGCTGGCACTATTGTATGGAAAGAGTTTCTGTTGTTTAAACAGCTTGTGTATGCTTAAGAAATGGTAATCATGTGATTTTTTATAAAAGCCTTTTATTTTAGATAAAAATTTATTTTACCACTTCATCAGAATTCTGATTTTACCTCTTAAGCTACTAAAAAATTGGTTTGTACTCTTTTAAAAAATTAATCTGTAAACCAATTTTATTGGGAAGATTTATTTGATGTACTTTTTTAAAAGTTATTTTCCAAATAGAATGATAGTATGACTGGATTATGGATTCATTATGGATAGGGCTGACAAAATCATGTGAAAGATGACAAATACTGGTTGTTCTAGATCCTCAATGCTTGGTGCATGCAAAAACAACACTTTTAAAATTAATCTGCAGGAGGCTACATAGTTCCAGGTTTAGTCAAACAGTGTACTAAGTTTTTCAACTCAGCATAGTGAGTTATTCAGTTCATGTACCATTTTACATATTAGCTGTGGTTAAATAATTTGCAAATTAGATGCTTAAGTTTTTGCTGGATGAGATTATCAAAAAGTTGTTGCCAATTACTTTCTTAAAAAAAGAAAAATTTATTTCTAAACACAAAAACTAAAAAACTGGAATCTCACACAACTTATTTTATACCAACGTTATTCAAGATTCCACCTAGGGTGCCTTTATCTATTGTTACAAATTACTTTTAAAAACAAATTTACATTTTTTTAAAAAAAAAAGTCTCTTGCGGATATAAATAAGAATGAAATAAATAAATAGCTTATGACTTTTAGAGAGAAAAAAATAATTCCAATCTACATATTTTTGCTTAAAAATTGAGCTCTTAAAAGGCTTTATTGTTATAAATAGGGTATACTTTCCATCCAATTTTCCCCCTTTTAAAACATATAAATTGTATAAATCTGTTTTTTCCCAAGATCAGTTTTGGGATTACAAACATAGATTACAAACATATTGGGGATCATTTATTAATACCCACATAACTACACTGATAAAATTTTTCTATAACAAGAATTAATTTTATTTCTTTCTCTTTTACATGCATATTTTAGTGTGTGACCAGAAAGCTTATATGTTTGAACTTATTTATTTCTAAATGGACTATGAAGTGGTAGAATATATCTATATGAACTAGTTGTAAATCTCAAACTTTTTAAGAAATAATATTAATTGAATTTTAGTTTTTTCTCAACCTGATTCTAGTAATGATAAAAACCTAACAGATTTTACGTTATTCTACTTACTTTTAGAACAAATGAAAAAAAAAAAAAAAGCAAACAATAACAATTTTTTTTTCTTCACTCAAGGGAGAATGAAAATGATCTCAGGAGATAATGATAAATACACTTAATGATTTGATTATACATACACAAAACTGTGATATATCAAATTTTCTTTTAAATTCATAAAATTTGTCATATTTTTAAAACAGAAGCAATCCTCACTGTTTATAACTTACAAGCTTGAGAGATAGGGTCATGTGATCTATGACTCTTATTTTGACTATTTAGAATATAATAATTCTTTTGTAATTCTAATAGGAGTAATAATTAATTGTAAATAATGACTATTAAAGTTCTTAATTTATTTACATCTATTTCTAAATTTGTGTTTGTAAGAGATAAAGTCTGACCAAGATGATCATTATGCAAAATAAATAAGATTTGGCCTCCAACTTGACATTATTTCCATATGTTTTACAGACATGATGCTTTGAATTTATTTTGCTTTCAAATTAATGTTTGGTTAAAAACAATTCTTTTGAATCACCTATAAATATTCATTTTGTTATATGGTCAATTAAAATATGAATAAAAACAAATCTTACTTTTGTTAAAATTGTTTTTTTTTTTTTAAATGAATGAATTTTTTTTCCTCTTGATTGTAAAATTTATTTATTTTTAATGCTTTTTTCATAAAATAATACTGAATCAATTTTTAATGTGCCATGAATTTCCTTTAGAATGTTACAGATACTGCAACATCATTTTTATTCTTCATTTTAAATAGAATTTTTTATTATTTGTTTTTAAATAGGAATAATTTAAAAAAATATCCATATATTAAAAACTAAAAAATAATATATAGATATAAATATTTTATAATAAATACTTTTATTTGCTGCGCATTACCCCCCTCCCTGGATAATTGTTTTATTCAACTGCAATTGGAGATTTTATATTTAACTTGAAATAAAAGTGTGGGATGTCTAGAAAGTAATTCATTCAATCACTACTTTTTACAACAAGTCAGTGAATTAATTTCTGATCACTCAATACTTTTACTTCAAGTTAAATATAAAAATCCCAATTTGTTGTAGAAAATAATTATTTTTTGGCTTTTTAGTGCAAAGTAAATAAAAGTGTTTATAAACAGAACAAAACTCTCCATACAGTATTGCCACCTGTGCTAAACAGAGTAATCAATGGATGCCAGAAGGCTTGTGCATAAAATCCCTATCTAATGCCTACTCATCCAATATCCCCAGACTAGTTTCTGGCTTGTGGCCTTTGTCAGTGAGGAGCTTTGGATCTGAGAGCACTGCATCTAGATCTTAGGATCTAATGCAACCCTCTAGAAAACACCTTTTATCTCTACTTTTTAAGTAGAGATAAAAGGTGGTTGCTAGAGGGTTGCATTAGATCCTAAGATGCAGTGCTCTCAGATCCAAAGCTCCTCACTGACAAAGGCCACAAGCCAGAAACTAGTCTGGGGATATTGGATGAGTAGGCATTAGATAGGGATTTTATGCATAAGCCTTCTGGCATCCATTGATTACTCTGTTTAGCACAGGTGGCAATACTGTATGGAGAGTTGTGCTCTGTTTATCAACAATTAATGTGCTAGTATAGGAAATGTGATCATGTGATGCTTAAAAGTGTTTATTATAAAATATTAAATTATTTACTTTTTATGAACATACAATCATTTCTGAACAAGATTTTTATCTTTCATTACAAATAATTAATGAAAGTACAAACCCACTTAAATGATGCTTAGAAAATATTTTATAAAACAAAATACTGTATCAACCATATCAAACATTTAGAACAAAAAGCAAAAAAAAAAAGTTTGTGCTTTTAATATATTTAATATAAAAAAGCATAGTTAATAAAATATAATCCCATTAGAATTAGTAAGTGTGCTTCAAGGTGAATAAATGCCTGCTGGCATACTGTTTGTGATAAATATTCATAAACTTTTATTAAATTTATGAATCTAATGCGTTTTGTTTATTTACATGTTTTGTTTATTTATTTATATCTTTTTTTGATAAAACATAATAGCGTGACATATATTCATACAATGCACGTTGTAACTTCACTGTACTATTTACCTTATTCTTTCTGAAATGATGTATTCATTCTTATGATAAATGTATATATCATATAATACTAAATCATCCATCCACTTTACTACTATTACACAACCACTCTATTTTACAGTTTACGGTTTCGATTACTCCAGCAATCTTCTTCAGAACTTTATATCTCCTAACTTCATCATGAAATTTTGATGTAGAGCATTTTTTTAACATAGAACTCTAACTATTAAAATGAATAAACTTGATAGCTGAAAAGTCATTCCAAAGGAATAGATAATACATTTTATTAGAAATTATGTACGTGAAAAAATATACCATAACAATAAAAATTGTATATTTATGGAAAATCTAAATATTTTAATTTTTTAACATTTGATTTTTATTACTTAGTAAACAATAATGAAATTGAATAGATCTGCATTCATGATTAGTAATGAATATCTCTATGTTCTCATGTTATTTTATTATTAATCTGAGCATTTTCATTCATACATGAAAATATTTTCCTCACATTTTATTATAATTATGTAAAAATAAAATTATGTTAACTCACTTTTGTTTTACTACATCTTTTTATTTTATTACTTTAAACCTTTATAAAAATATTGTGAGGAATTTATATTACCAATTATCTAAAGCTTTTAAGAAACTAATCCTGTATTTCTGTTTCAGTATTGATATCTATTATAATATTAAGTAAGCAATTGATATTAGATAGTAGTGCTAATTAAATTAGCATTACCATCTAATATATGTAATTATTCAATCTTACAATAGATGGCAACACTAAAAAGAATTAACAGATTTTGCTCTTAAAAAGTACTGTGTAATATGAAGTCTCTGATATTTTGTTTTTTTATTAAAGGCTTCTCAGTAACTAAATTCCTTTGAGTTTAAACTGGAGTTTCTGCATTTTTCACTTCATTTCAAGACTGCATATTTTTTAAGAGATTAGATTATAATATATTTATTTTTAAGCATGTTCAACTAAACTAAAAATTTTGAAAATTGCTACAATCCATATACATTATCTATGTTTTTTTGTTCCTAATGAAATAAATACATAAAGCAAGTAAATTTAACTTATATGGTGTCAACTTGATTAAAATGTGTGGAAAAAATCAAATATTCCTTGAAATTTTTTTAAAATAAAACTATAATCACTCAAATATTAATGTTTAGGAGAGATGATCATATAATTTATAAAACATTATGTAATAATTGTTTCTATTGATATTTTGTTTACTATTTATAATTTTATTTGTTATAATTAAATTATGATAAAAGCAATTTATGAAAAAACTAATGTACTATTTTCCTGAATTGTAATAAATTAAAAATAATTTTAATAGTTTTTTTAAAACATTTTTTTAGTTTTGATCATTGCATTTCATAACTCTACCATATCACAATTGTCCATCAGAATAGAAAATGAAACTACTTCTATCATTATGCATGCATTTTAGGATCATCTTCATTTGTCAGATGATTAAGCATAAACACATAGAAAAGCTTAACTTCATGCATATATTTTTAAAATTTCAATTTCACCACACATTTCTGAAGTGTATGGATAAAGACTTTGGAAAAAGACAAATACCTCCCAAGATGTACATTTCATGCTAAATTAGCATTCATCTGCTGTCATACATAGATAACAACTTCTTCCATATATCTTTATCATTTGTTTAATATCTATCAATACAAAATTATTTTTATTTATAGGTGCCAAACTTTCTGTCCTTACAACTTTGACACAGTCCATTTTAGATAAATATATTAATGAATATTAATAATCATTTATTAAACTAGAGATTATCCATATCCCATAGAATATTTGATGTCATGTTATCAATACCTACATCTTCATGATCTTATTGACAATTCAAAAATCTTCACTAAAAAGAGTGCTCAGAACTAAAAGTGTATTAAAATTATATTTAACTTTATCTGCAAATGAATTGGTATCACTTTTATCTTTAATTTATTTGCTTGATCATTTTTAAAAATATATTTATTAGTAGTAGTAATGCAAATTGTTTTTTTAATCACTCATCTAAAATTAAAACAAATAAATGCATGAATAATATTTTTGTATTTGTGTGTATGTATTCTTATGAGTTTTGTACTTCATTCTCATATTATTTTATTTTTACAGTGTAAACATTTTAAAATATAGCATTTACATATTTTTTCATCTCTGAATCAAGTTTAAGAAAAGAATATGGTCTTGAGATTAAAATTACAAAAAAAGTAGCCACCTTAGCTCAAGAATCAGCAACCTTTTTAACATTAAGAGCCATTTTGCTTAAATATTCTAGCAAAAAATTAGAAATCCATAACGGGAATATGTAAAAAATAATATCTGGCATGCATTTTAGTAATAGAATAAAACAATCTGTGTGCATATAATGAAAATGAAAATTCTCTTTAATGCAGAAAAAAACCCTTTGATATTAATTAATGGGATTTTTGAAATTCTAATATAGCATAAAGTTAATTTAATTTCAGGGAATAATTTAAAACTTTCACTTTTAAACAATTTTCTAAGCTCACATCCTTATAAGGTGACTTTTTAATTTGCATTTTACAAAATTTATATGAGAGTTCCCTCCAAAAACATTCCAAAAATTGTCAAGATTACAAAAAAGAAGTTATTTTGAGTTGATTGTAATAATTTAGAAGACTGTTTTATGCTTCAAAAATAATTCGATCTTTGGTAGATCCATTCATCCATTTGTGATTTATAAACAAATTTGCATTTTCTCTTTCCAGGTTTTATATTAAAGTGACTTTTAAAGGTAAAAATTTAAAAATCTATAAATCGTTTTTCAGATCTATTAGTTGCAATTCAAATTAAACTCAGTCAATTTTTGGGAATGATCCAAATTTTATATCATCTATCTTTGTCTCCTGTGGCCTTATTAAAAATATAAAAGATTTTCCAGCTTTGAAGTCATTAAAGTGACTTTTAAAAAATACCCCCCCCCTTTATAGTTGTTACAAAGAATTTTATATCAATGTCAAGATGTACTTTTTTGATAATTCTTTAAGTTTTCAGAATGAATTAGATTTCCATTTTTAAACAACTGCATTTGTTTTTCAAAAGAAAGTACTGTTTCCAATAGAATATTTGCCATAAGATCTCTTTTCTACATCTTTAATTTTAAACAAATTAAAAAATATATATCAATGGCAAAACACAATTATTTGGTTTACTATTTTAACTACTAAATGTATGATTTTTACAGTTTCTGGTTGAAATGTTTAGTAAAAGTATCTCTGAATGTATAACATGGTGAGAGCTCAATATTTCGTTTATAGAGGGAAATAAAGCATTTATTTTTATTTAAAATGCTCCATCTGTCAAAACTGAAACTACTTTATGTTGGATTTTTTATTATTTTTGCTTCAAGTTTATCCTTTAAGAAGTAATAAGTCTAATAATTATTTATGAAGATCCATAGCAGCTACAAACCAGCACTGGACCATCAAATTGTTGTTTTGTAAGATTTATAGATATTTTAATAGTTCTATTTTGAATAGTTTTGATAGATAGTAGAATGTCCATAATTTTTAATTATATACTTTGTTAGGTGTTTGAAAAGCATATCTTCTATCTGTAAATGATTTTTCATTTTGGCAATCTCTTGAGAATATCCAAAGTAGTTGTCATTACATTTTTGAAAGAGTTCATCTGACACACAAGTTGGTTATTACCTTCTTTGTTGCATTTCCATAATTTTTTCCCCTATATAATCCTGGCAGAATATTTTTCTGCAAATATGTATTGTAATTTGTAAAAAAAAATGAAAATTAATATTGGATTTTTTATTATTAGGCAACTTGTCATTGTAAATCAAACATGTTGAGAAATCCATCAAATGTGGTATGAATATATTATTCTTTGTCCGGACACTTTTAAATTCTTTTCATCGATATTTTTTTTATTATTGCCATCTTGCAATTCAAAAAGTCATTTGTTAAGGGGTAATTTTTACTGAATTACTTTACTATTTACAGTATATAGAGTAAACTTCAATAGCCAAAAGAATAAACTTTGATGAATACATAATGCAATGCCAGATATTGTGATTGTATGCATCTGCAGTTAGTAACATAGAGATTAAAAATGATAGTGCAACCAATATAATGCTAAGGGGTGCTCATTTTACATTTTTCAAGAAGTGTTCAGAATCATTATTTTTAATCATTCTCAATACCTGCAGGATGAAGCATTCCAATTTTATTTTAGTTTCTTAGATCTATAACTTCTTTTCTTCATGTTATATCAAAAAATTATTTATTTCATCCATACATCTCACATTGTGGTTCCTTCCTATGTCATTTAAAATCACTTGAAATCCAATTTAAAATTTCAATTGTTCATTTATTATTATCTCTTCTATCAATACGTCCAATACAGCTACATTTCAGTTTCTTAATTCTTTCAATGATGTTGGTGATAACTGTTCATTCTTTCACACATCTTTTTCCAATTTGATTTCTTCTTGTTATTCTTAACACACATCTCTTATATTTCATTGATGACTTAAAAGCTCTGTATTATTCTTATAGTAAGTTTCCAACTCTCAGAATCGTAAATAATAATGAAAAACATATCTATTAAAAACTTTTCTTTTCAAACACATATATTTCCTTTTAATACTAAGTTATTTCTGCCAAAAGCACTTTATTTGAGTATAAATATATTATTGAATTTCATTCATTATGTTTCAATCTATATTAATCGGACCAAGATATTAGTAATTAACTTCTTCAATATTTATTTTATTATTCTGGAAAAATCCATTGAATATTACTTTTATCTTATTAACATTTATATTTAATCCTATTTTCTTACTTTTATCAGATAACTCTTATAATATTTCCTGAAGCTCTGAACCATTGCTTGCCAAAACAATCACATCATTTGCAAAACCTAGATAAACTTAAATAATTTCCATTTATTTCTCACATTATAGACAAAATATTTCTTGTAAAACTGCTACAAAAATTTTTGACGATATGCAATTTTTCTATCATGAACCTTCATATGTTAAAACCTTTTAGTATCATCATGTAATCTAATACTGCAGTTGCATCTTAATATATATTCTTCAGATTGTGACACCATTTTAGTTTTTATCTTGATAATACAAAGTTTTATTTATCATAGAAATGCTTATAGAATGAAATGTCCTGTCATAATATGCAAATCCAATGCAAAATAGCAACTTACATTTATTATTCCATTCTATAAATGCTCTAAATTCTTAAATATTATTTACAATGCTAAATAATAAGAAGAAAGAAGAAAACAATAAAATTATCCAATTGCCAAGAAAGAAAAATGATGGAGATAGAAGTCTTGAAAATCATGTATTCAATAAAAAAAACATCAGAATTATTGTGGTTTTTGTATAATAATTCAAATAATGAACTATGGCTATTGTAAAATTAAAAACTGTAACAAGTATTGTCAGTTGCCCAGAACCATTTGTTTTTACTTTTGGTGAAGTTATCAGGGTCATGGTATCACAAAATCTGATATAATACTGAAGCTGAAATCTTTGCCCAAGAACATTCATCCTGGTCCTCATATGATCCCTAAATACCTTCTTATGCATATGAGTTTCTTTACAGTACCAATCATTATGAACATGATAGACTTTCTTTCCAATCAATTTTATTATATTGAAGAGATGTATCCAGTTTTCTTAGTTCCATTTCTCAAGCAAAATACTACCCCATCTCCTCTTAATAATATTCACCCTACTTCTATGTCATCTATATTTGTCAAGGTCATTGAATCCATTATTAAGGATAAAGATACAACCAGCAATCTCAAACTTTCAGTTTGCTAAAAAAGGAGCTTCCACTGCTGATGCTGTTACCCTTTTAAAACTTGTTATTGGCCAAGTAAGATTTGCTAAAACAGTAGGCTCCATGGTAGTACAACTAAATATTGCCTCAACTTTTGGTTCTGTCCATACAGATGTTCTTATTGAGTTATTAAAATTGCATAATATTTCCATTCCAATTATCTAAATTTTAGCAACCTTCTAATGAATAGGAAAATTTGTATTACTCTTAATGGAATAATTACACCTGGATTCAAACCTCATAACTCTATTCTGCAAGGTTCCGTGTTGAGTGCATTGTTTTTTATAACTTACATAAACCAGTTGATTCTGGAAATATAAAGAAAATTGTCTGGTATACATGTTTCGTTGATTGATAAAGAGGTTAAGGATATATTACTTCATGAATGATCTTGTTGTATTCATTCCCTCCAAGAAATACCTCCTTTCACTTATTGCTTTAGTTTAATTTTGATAAATCATCCACATGCAGTATCATCATTGGTAAGAGTGTTCCTTCTTCATACATTGCTCTGCCTCACAACTTTCTTGGATTTCCCATTTATAAATTTATGACTGCTATGAGAACATCCATTCAGGAATTCAGCATTGCATCTGCCAAAAATATAATTAAATCCCTTTCTAAATTGTACCTTTCATCCATGCAAAAGTATCACTCATTAACATTCTGATTTTTCCAAAAATGACTTACTATATGCCAACTGTCAATTATACCAATGCTTTCAAGAAGAATATCCAACTCGATTTGCTCAAAACTATTTTTGAATAAAAGAGTGGTTGAAATCAGAATTAGAATCTTTCAAAAGCATGCTACAGATAATTATCTCTCCCACCATTCAATACACACCTTTTATTTTCAGAGATCATTAATACTATTTCTAAATGCATTTCTGTTTATTTAAACACTATGAAATTTGCTCTAGTCAATCCTATCGATATATCTCCACTCTATAAAGTTAATTTTTTTTATTCCTTAAACAAACACATAGCATCTAATATTGAGATTAATGTTCAGACATTCTCTAAGAAAATAGACTTTTGGAAGGCCTACAATATGGTTCATAGGACTATCCAACCTCAACCTTCTCCATTTATTCTTAACATCAACTAATAAATAAGTATCTTGATTTCATTATTAAAATTATTTTAGAGACTCTACCTACTAGTCATTTCTTATCACAGAAAAGGTCCTTTACTAACATTGATACAGCTTGCTGTCTTTGTCATCAGTCTGAAGAAACATACCATTTTCTAATTATGCTGCTCTTCTCATGTATAGAAACATCACTGAGTCAATTACTCAATCTCATATTTTTTCTAGTGTTACTCTTATTGATAGTATAAAAAGATGCATTTTCCCTTTAATTAGAATCACTATTTTCCTTATGTATACTCTTTGGTTCATAAGATGCTATCTTTGCTCTAATGCTACATCTAAGAAATTACAATCAGTTTTTTCAATAAAATATCAAAAATTCAAAACAGAGATCAGGCACTCAACCCACCAAACATTGTTAATGCTACAAGGAGTCTACTTACTCTCCCAACATCATTATAATATTTATTTATTTTTTATTTTTTCTCTTCTACTATTATTAATTTTGCTTTTATGTCAATCCTATGTATGTAAATAATGTATTGTTTGTAATCTATGAACATTGTACTAGTCTATTCCATGTTGCTAATTGAATTCAAACCAAATTTTCCATAAATTTAGAAGAAAAAAAATTTTAGCACACACAAAAAAATTGTTTTAAAAGTAGTTTTAATGCTTAATAAAATTTACTACTATGAAATCATTTATAATATTCCTATTTCAGATATCACTATATGCAATTAAACATTATTGAAATCGGTCAATAAATTCGAAATTGGGTATTATGAAATTAATTTTGTTTGGAAAATAAAAAAACATTTTTCTTTATTTTAATAATTATAGCAAGATAATCTTAAATTTTAACATTTTAAACTTTAGTTTTTATAAAACTGAAAACATTGTTAAAAGATAAAAAAATATATAATTTCAAACAACTAATTTCTTTTATAATCAATTTGTTAATTAAATGATTTATTAACAAGAGACTGAGCAAAAACAATTATTTTATTTCATTCAATAAATAAGTGGCTTGTTGTTGTTGTTTTTTTTATTCAAAAAAACACTGAATATCACAGGGAACGATCTTAGGGGAACAGAGGAAATATATAAATGATGAAAAAAGACCATTAGTTAGCTGTTCTTGCTAAAGTTTTCTCCAGTTGAGTTTGCAAGTAAACCAGTTGAAGGTAAAGTTCAGTTAGCTAGTCGCCAATGTTTGAAGATATCAGAACTAAAACTTTCTCAAGAATGAACAGGAATTCTTCAATAGAAGTTAACAAGTTTACTGAGAAAAGTATACAAAATCAGCACTGGGGAACTGAAATATATCCTTTTTCAATTACATTCATGAAGAGATTATTTATAACTGGTTTGAAGTACATGATGGTTTATTAACTGTCAATCTTAATTGAATCATCATTGCTGTCTGGAAGTGTAATCAAGAAGAAAGAATAGATATATAGCCATAAAAATGTCTTATAACTTATATATTATCATCATATCAGAGAAAATGTCTCCCTGAGTAGATAGCTTGTTTACCAATCAAAGAGTTGTAGAAAAATCAGTGAACAGATTAAAATAAAGATGTCATAAAGAAAAATGATTTACAGACATAAATTAAACCATGCTACTGATTTTAAAGGATACCTTTGAAAAACTCAAGATTTGGAAAAGACTTTTTAACTAGAAAGATTAACTTGCTAAAAAGATAGCTATTTCAAACAATGTCAAAAGTGTGCATTTAAAAAAAATTAAACCATACACAATGAAGCAAAACTAATTAAAATATAAGAGGTCACCCTGGCATGGTTCAAGATGCTAGTATTTAATCAATGATAGATTAATTAATTTTTTAACTTTTTTATAATTTTTTCTTTCTTTATTGCCTATATTTTTCCAAAGACTGTGATGGGTTGGTAAATAAAATGTTAAAGCTAATCAGAAATATATAAAAAGGGCACACTGTTGAGTTAATATCCATATTTATAAAATGTATTTGATAATTAACAAATGCTTTGATTTTCTTTGATATTATCATAAGCTTTTAATTTATTAAATTGTCCTTTAAAAATTAAAGAATAGTAATTGTATTCATCAAGTTTTCAACTTGAAACATAGCATGCAGGTTACTTATATATATGATTGTGGATCACTTAATGCATAGAAGAGTTTTGGTTGATTCTAAGTTATGCTAGTCTATTGTTAACTTATTATGATAAAATAATTGTTTAAGAATAGTAAGGACAGATAAGTCAGTCTTTTGAATCCAGAAGAAGGTGGTACCATGGATATAATAACATTCTTAGCCTCTAAATAGACAAATCTGATTTATCATAGACAATCTTATCTTTATAAACAATCCAGGTGAATGAGTAATAATCATTATTACTAGAGAAATAGAACTAGTTCATCAATATTATTTCATTGAAATCATATTTTAATTAATCAAGCTATGTAAATCAGTGATGATGAGTAATTCTGGTAATGATCTAAATACTAATCAATATTGTGTTGGACGGATAAAATTTTGGTCATGAGCATTTTAGTGTCATGGGTTCTTTTTGTACAAAGATCATCCAGTACATAATGATTGACTAGTGTATGATATAGTTTTCAGATAAGCATCTTTATCATCAGTATTGCTATGCTAATTCCAACATTGTCCTACCCTTGTATATATATAATGAATTAAATAAACATGGCTTGAAAAAAATTTTTTTATTAGACCAAGAGACTAAACTCTCCATACAGAAGTGCCACCAGTGCAAGCCAGAGTAATCACTGGATACAAGAATGTTTGTGCCTAAAATCCCTATTTAGTGCCTACTCATTCAATATCTCCAGACTAGTTTTTAGCTTATGGCTTTCATCAGTGAGGGGACTTGGATCTGAGAGCACTGTAGATGCAGTGATCTCAGATCCAAGTTTCCAATACTCTCAGATCCAAGTCTCCTCACTGATGAAAGCCACAAGCTGGAGACTAGTCTGGGGATATTGTATGAGTAGGTACTAGATAGGGATTTTATGCAAACTTTCTTACATCCATTGATTACTCTGGCTTGCACTGGTGGCGCTACTGTATGGAGAGAGTAGCCTCTATGTAAATAGCTTGCGTAAGCATAAAAAATGGTAATCATGTGATGTTTAGTGGCTTAAAACCAATGTTTATATTATAATGAATATTATAAATATAAAAAAGTGTTTTATAGCACTAACAGTATTATATTAATATGTATAAAGCAAATACATCATATTTATTATTGAATAATACAGTTTAATGATAAAAGACAAAAAAAAAAAAAAAATTATTTGCAGACATTCGACTTAATTTTAGCTGCAAACTAATTTAACTTCTTTGTCATATTATTTTAAATATTAGAAATATGATGTTTCAATAAAAAAAACTTTTTATATTTTAAAAATAATAATGGCTTTATAAAAACATTTTCAATGGATTAATGCTCTTTATCTATAATCATTCAAGATATGCAGTAATATAACATAACAATTAAGGTTTGTATTTTATTCCGACAAATTAGGTCACACAAAAAATTGTAGATTCCTGTCTGTAATTATTTTGCTGCAGTATTATTGTTTTTCACATTACTTTTTAATTTTGTTTATAAAATGTTTAATTAATTAAATTACTAAAGTAATTAATAAAATAAGTAATGAAATGTAACTGTTTTCTCAAAATATTCTGGCAAGATAATTTTTGGCCTCTCTTAGTAATTGCTACATGCATTTATGAATAGAAAAAGGTTTAATTCATTAAATGATGTTTTTGTTTAATAATGGGAATCTATTTTCTACTACTTTTTGTGATGCTATTGTATTGAAGAATGAAGAATACTAATGATTACTCTTTACCCATACACATATATGTACAAGGAATCGTTCTCTTACATTTCAAACATATAGTTTAGACATGAAAAATAACTGTGCTAATAGTTTTTGATCAAGAAAATTTTATTAGAAAGAATTCCTATGCTTATACAAGCTGTTAAAACAGAGGCAAAAGTAATGCCAACTAATGCAAGCCAGAGTAATCAATGAATGCAAGAATATTTGTGCATAAAATCCCTATCTAGTGCCTATTGATTCAATATCCCTAGACAAAATTCTCACTGGTGAAAGTCATAAGCTAGAAACTAGTCTGGAAATATTCAATGAGTAGGCACTAGATAAGGGTTTTATGCACAAACCTTCTTGTATTCATTGATTACTCTGGCCTGCACTGAGTGTGACTGCTGTAAAGAGAATTTTGCCCTTGTTTCAAATTTTGTTAGCTAGGCCAAACTACACATATTTTCAAAATGCCACAAAACAATATTTTATACTTACTATGTATTGATTATTAATCTAGCACAATAAAAAATGAGGAACATGAACATGTTTAGGTAATTCTTATTTAATAACATTAGGCATTAAATTACATAATTGGCATTGATAAAATATTTATATGCATATGACACTTCATACACATAATTATACTGCATTATATTATAAATGAAACAGTTAATATAATAATCATTATTTACAATTAGGGCCATAAAGCATACAAAAATTATAATATAAGCAGTGGTGGCCTCTTTAATACTTATTTCTTCACTTTCAATGGGGATTCTAGTGGGTAATTACTGCAGAATTGAAATCCACTCAATTTCCAGATGCATGTTGATGCCAAAAAATACATTAGCTAACAGATATTTATAGTCTATGCACTGTCCTTAGAGAAAACTTCTACTCTTCCATTATTGGTCAGTTCATAATTGCCTGCTCAATCCTTTTCTATTTATTTGTTTAATTGTCTTCTTTAACACTTCCTGTTTTGACATTCACACACACAACAATACTTATTGACATAAGTTATGCACATTTATTTTATACATATCCACAATTCTTAAGCAAACATTTTTTGCTACAAATACTTTTTAATAAATAATTTAGAAAGAAATGGAAAGATTTAAAAATAGAGCTTATCATAATAGAGCATATCATACGTCTATTTAAGAATATTAAAGATATATTTGAACTTTATTAAATTTAATGTCTATATCCCTAGTCAAATTATGTATAATGGTTTTAGCCTAAAAGAAAAAAATAATAATAATTTACATACTTATTGAAAAGTCATTACTATGAATAAAATCTTGCTATAAAATAAGGCATTTATAAAGTAAATTTATGTGATATATTAATTAATACAATTAACAATATAGAGGCTAAACTCTCCATATAGTAGTGCTACTCAGTGCAAGCCAGAGTAATCAATGGATGCAAGAAGATTTGTTCATAAAATCTCCATCTAGTGCCTACTCATCCAATATCCCCAGACTAATTTCTAGTTTGTAGCTTTCCTCCTGAGGAGCCTTGTAATGAGAACATTGAACCTAGATCATAGGATCTAATGCAATCTTCTAGCTGCCACTTTTTACTTTATTAGCTAACTATAAAACTTTGAGTCCAAAATGAAAACACAAAAAATGTTTTCCAATTCAAACTTTTCATTTTGGACTCAAAGCTTTATAGTTAGTTAATAAGGTGAAAGGTGGCTGCTGGAGGGTTGCATTAGATCCTTAAGATCTAGGTACAGAACTCTCAGATCCAAGGTTCCTCACTGATTAAAGCCACAAACTAGAAATTGGCCTGGGGATATTGTATGAGTAAGTACTAGATGGGAATTTTATGCACGAACCTTCTTGCATCTATTGATTATTCTGGCTTGCCCTGAATGGCACTACTGTATGGAGAGTTTAACCTATGTGTAAACAGTTTGTGTAAGCATAAAAAATGGCGATTATGTGATGTTCAGTGGATTATTCAATGATAATGTGAGAGCATATGTAACTTGGCCCAACTAAGGATGCCTGTTTAATAAAATGCATATCAAAATTTATGAAAGTAGTCTCCTCATCTTCCTATCTTTGATATACAGCTATATTTTTAAAATATAAGAGAAAGCTATTCATTACAAATAAAATTGTGGAACAAAAGTTTAAAGCATGAATTACTTATATATATTTAATGTTTCCCCCGGTTATATGATATAAATAAAGTAGTTTTTGGGTTAATCCATGAGTTATTTTTGCTTACTTAACAATGACATATGCTATTTCATCAAAACATTGGGAAGTAAGCAAAAATAACACATCATTTAACCCCAAAACTACCTTGTATATGTATATATTTAAAAAGGATGCTTGTTTACATAGAATTTCTATTTATTATCCGAGTATTGCTTTGGTAACAGATTACTGATATTCTATTGGTTAATTTCAATCATTAGCAGTGATGATATGATTAAATATGATGAGCAGTTAGTCATGTCCATTTATGATTTATAATATTATAAATATATTGAACTTTATTAAATTTAAAATCTACATCTATGGATAAACGATCCTGTCTAACAAAGAATGATTAATAATTATTTATGTAATTATTGAAAAGTGATTATTGTGAATAAATGTTTGCTATAAAATAGGACTTGTAAAGTATGTAAAATATGCACTAGTAGGTATTAATTTAAACATTTATTCAGAAAACTCTATATATAGCAAGTTAGAATACATTTTAAGTAATCTTCTAAAAATGGGGTTTTATTTCTCCAAAGAATCTTTTTTTTTTTTCAAAGGCATTATGATCAAATAATAAAGTATCACGGATAAAGTTTTTTTAAAAAAAAAACAAAAACAATATTTACATATTACAGTCCAAATTATGGTGTTTTAAATAAGACAATATATTGATTCACTGTAGAGTAAAAATGCTTTAAAACTAAATGAATACACATTATATTAGTTTAGTAATGTTACATCCATTTAGCATTATTCATTTAAAATAAAAAAAGAATAACGATAGATTTAATTTTTAATTTTAATAAATGTATATTAAATTATGTATTTCTTGAACAATTCTTTCTTTCGCCAGACATTTCCATTGACGATAACTTTAATTTAAAGCGTGGAAAAAACTAGGTAAATCAAGATTTTTTTTTCATTATTTTATTTTATTGCTGACTTTTAACGTAAAAAAAAAATTCAAAATTGTTATTTATTAATAATTATTGATTACGAAAAAAAGTGTACAATTATATATATAATGATTTTTTAAAAAAAGAATTAAATATGTATACTTTTTTCATGAAGTTTTACACATATTTCCAAATAATCTGCGATATTTTTATTTAATTTTTAAAAAGTACTAAATTTATTGAAAAAGTATGACTTTTTTTTTTTTTTTAAAGATTAATACTGTGAAAAAATATATGAATAATAATAACTCTGTATATGCTGCATGTGCTATTATGTTGATTACCATTCCTGAAATATATGTAGGGATTTTACGACAGAGCTATTGAAATGCTTTAAAATTTACAATAAACCTGCATAATAAATAATCATACTTGTTGCTCAGAGATTCGCATAAAACTTGGGTACTAAAAGTGATAATATTGAATTACAATTGATGGATCTTTGGGCCTAGAATTCACTTTTCCAACATTGCCCTAAACAATAGAGAGTAATAAAATCGTTTGTGGAGCAATATAAGATTTTTTAAATTACTTATGTAATACTTAAAACAGGCAAAACTCACTACAAATTAACTTAAGGTAATTATATTTTTAAATAATCATTGTAGAATGCAATATCATATAATTCTTGGAAATGGTATTAATGCCATGTGTTATAAAGTGATCTAGGTTTGAATCTAGCCAAGTAAATTTTACAATTTATCAAAAGGACTTGGGATTTTTTTTAGATATTTAGCCAATAGATAATTCAGTTAATTGTTAATATTGATTACAAATGAATATCTAAAATCAGGATGAAAAACTATTCAAACTCTCACCACTTATCAATTAGTAAGTCTGGTGGGTACTGCCTTCTTCTTCAATGTTCCTTTATAGTGGGTTGTTAGAAAAGCTTTTGCCCTGAAATGAGCAATTTAAAGATTGTTTTGCTTTATATATTCATGAATAAATGAGATTTCATCAAAATGTTGACAGACTACTTCTGTGAAGAGAGTTTCTGTGTCTATGATAGGATGCTTTGTAAATGCTTTAAATAGGACTATTTTATTACTGATTATAGGAATTTGATATTTTTCACAAATTTATTTTATCTTTTAACTACGAAATTTCCAATATTATTCATTATAATATTATTACAATTTTTTGTAGAGGAAATTTTTTATTGTTTAAAAGCTCTTATTAGACTTTTGATTAAAATAGATAAATTGTTATAGGATCTTATTTCTCTTATCAATTGTGGAGATCATGGGATTATATTGAGATGTTGTTTCTTGTTTTTTTTTTTATTGTAGTTCATCACTTTACAAAAAGCTAATCATAATATTTTGATTATATTTATTCATGATATTAGGGGAAAAATTAATATTACTTTTTGTTAAAATAGCATCACTATTAGCAAATAATATTCATCCATCACTCTAGTCTATTTTCGATAACATTGGATGCTTCAGAGCAGCAAGAAATTCACAATTTAAAATGTTTAAATAAAACAAAATGAATCTGACATTATATATATTGTAACAGTCAGAAAACGTATGACTCGTAAACATAGTGCAGAATTCGACCACCATACAGAACAGCAGCACCATCGAGGTAGCGAAGCCACCCGTGTTACTGAGTTCGAACATAGTTTATCGGTTCCACAATACAATCCACGAAACAATGCATCTGATGCGACATTAGTAAATATTTTCTTAGGCATGGTGGTCAGGGATATGCAAGAGATTCATGATTTTATTCTCGAGTTAGCCAATAATCAAACTAATATTAATTAAACATTCATATTTACATAATCGAGGAAATATTATATAGAATGGGTATCGAATAAATGAAACGTAACTGCAGACGTATAGTTTAAAATTATTTATTCACACATTTTAATAAGAAAATCATTTACTAATAATATTTTATGGATTCAAAGCTTCATTAGCGGGATTTGCAATACTATTATATTTTAAAGAATACATTTATTTATTTATTTATACATTATTTTATATTGAGGACTTCAGTAGCGGTATTTCTGATACTGTAATGTTTACAAAAGGAATACATTTATTTGAAGGCATAATCTAGCTACCTAAAATTCTCGAGTAAGTATTTCTAATGCATGCCTAGGGAAATTTATACCTTTGCAATGCAAGAGTCTAAAGTAAGATTTAAGAGTAGCGGCGGACATATATTTATTTAATTAAAATATTTATTTTATGACTAAGGGCAAACATTTATTTGAGAGTGAATTACGAAGATAATGCAGAGGCAGAGTGATATATAGAATAATAAAACTAAGTAAAGGAACACGTGGTACGCTTTAGAAAGGCGATATGGAATGGCAATATATTGAAACTGCAATGCCGTGAATGAGTTTATAAGACTGTCGGGCTGGTCTCTGCCTCGGCCCGATGAAGTAAGGTGTCACATAAGCATAACCAGGGACAAGCGGTCCGTGTCGCAGTTTGCCGGCTGGCTGCATGACGTCAAATCCTACGGGAGCACCCATTATGTCCGCTTGTGTAGGACGACTGGGGTTAATTTCAACCCTGAAGAATCCGGAAATTTCACGGCAGAATGAGTCATCGCATCTCTAAAAATGTAACACATGTATAATGTATAAACGATTATGATAAGATTTAAATAGATTTCTAACTCGGCCCTACATTATCAACATTTACTAAAGAATTTTGGCGACTCTCAAAGAAATATAATTTTATGGAATTATTCATTAAGATTTAATAAATGCAAAACATATATAAACTGGGGATTATTACAACTAATACGCCAGCCATTTGCGAAGTAGTAGACCCTGCATTACAATAAACGATGCATTGAATGCGTGTTGATTTATATGAAAGTTAAGTTATGAAAGTAAATATTAATGAAAATTTGATATGCATTCACTGTTTCAAGCGATCATAGATTTAAACTTTGAAAATAGAGACAATTATGAGCATGCAATAATTAAATAATAAATATAGATAAAATGTAGATTTTAGAAATACGCACCTAAGAAAGATAGAATGAGGTAAGCTAGATTATTAGAGAAATTTACACATTAAGTTAATTATTCAATTTTAGTTATACAAATGATAGTTTTTACATTTTATAATTTAGATTAAGTAATATGAAGAAGAGCTATAGCATGTTATTAGAGTACTCTAGAATTTGAACACAGACAGGTACCTGTTTTATAAGAAGTTTTCTGATTCCATTAGTTTAGCAGCAAAAAGTTCACAAGTGGCAATTCTTTCTTGTATTTAGATATTTCATTTACTTTCACAGCAGCAGCAGCTTTCTCATTTATTTCAGGCAGCAGATCTTCATAGTGAATTTATGACGGGCAATGGAAAGTTCAGCATCCGATAGGCCACCTCCCGATGGAGAAAAGGTGCTTTTACTCGGTCATACCTTGGCAGGAACAATTTATTTTTATATTTTGGAGACTCTCAGTGATCAAGAGCAAAGCTAAAGTTGAAGTCTCCAGCAAGTCTAAGATGGCCTCTTTTCTTATCTTGATCTTTCACATTTTTGTTATGGTATTTTTAGGTTCTACTTAATCTGCCCTGAGGATAATCAATGCATTTTGTTGGTTTTAATTAAAAAAAGCTGCCGTTCTATTGTTTACATTTTACATTTACTAATTACATTTTGGGGAATTTTTCTTTAATTAATCTATTATCTATCACTTACCAATGCTTTTAAATTTCAAAGACAAAAAGGGAACAAGATTATTTTAAATTTTAATTAAATATTACATCAGATTTTTTTAGAATTATTATTAAACGAAATTTAAACAAAGCAATAAATACGAACTTTATAATCCAAAATAAATGATTAAAATTATACAAAATTATATATAACTAAAAGAAATCTAAATTATATTATTTTATCCCTATTTATTGCCTTTAATTTGAGATCGAAATGTGTGCATGTTTATGCTGAATTTTACATATATTTATACGTTTTTAATATTGCTACACACACAATTCGATACCAAAAAGTTTAATTTGGGCGGGATAGACCGGTCAGTGAGAGACAACAGAAAAAGTTGAAACTTAAGATTCGAATACGAATCTTACTGTTTCAATATATATATATTGTAACCATTTGGCTATATAGATCCAAAAAAATAATTAGATAGTTTGCAACATGTTCCCTCAGGGTAAATTTAGGGTTATTTCCTTAATGAGGAAAATAATATTTAATTTCCCCATGCATATTTTTTACAATAATAATAGGCCTTCAATTAAATAAATATTTTAAGTCCCAATATGGTAGTATGAGAATTCCCAAAATTTGTTAAATAATAATATTTTAATATGTGAATGTTTCAATGAGTTATAAATGATTGTCAAAGGGGGAAAAAATTATAAAATAATGTAAACAATTTGTTTTTTTAATTCTTTATCTTCAGTAATTATAATTAATTGTAGTTTTAATTTAAACTATGAAAATGTGCTAAGAGAAAAATAATCTCTTTTTTGCAAATTATTTAATAGATATTAATTTAACCTTAAAAGAGAGATAAAGTTTTATTTTTAATAGTATTTTTAAAAAGAAAAAAAAAGATTTTAATGCTTTAGGTCAATTTTATTTTTAATTAGAATTGTGTTTTTTTTTCTTTTCTCTTTATCTCTCTTCAATGCAAAAATCAAATCTTGGTTTTCTTTTTTAAGAAAGTTTTTTTAAATAGAAAAGGAACATCAAAAATATTATGATTCTATTTTGATGTTTTCAATGTCTATGATTAAGGAGGGAAACAGATGAACAATTTTTTTTAATTCCTAATTGGTTGTTATAAAAATGGTCATGTTGGAGAGTATGTGATTGGCTTGTAAGCAAGGAGTGTGAATAAGTCAGAAGACCTTAGTGCTGGTAAGAAATAAATATACTCCTAACTTATCTGTTAAAGAGAGAGAAGTCAAGTCTTAACTCAGTTAATAAAAAAGAAATAAGCAAAAGTCTTTATCAAGCTATTGCATAGATTGGCAAAAGTTTTAAACAAACTTTTAGCATATTATGAGTTTAGTCATAGAGATGTTTTGTCCAATGAAAACTATGTGCTAAATTCAGCTATAAGTTAAACATCATCTTCTTCCGTGTAACCTGCCTTCACTGGAATAAAAATGTAGAGAAGTTAACACCTAAAGTAATCTGCCACCTTGTCTGCAACCAAGAGCATGAGTCTCTGTCTGTGTTAGTCTCACCTGGGACATTTATTAAAAGAAAGTGAATAAAATTTTGCTGTTAACCTGAAAATGAAATACTGCATACCAGAAAAAGAACAAATTAATCATGTTAATGTGTAGAAGCTTTCAAGAAGAAAATTCAACTGGAGATTATATTTGGAAAGGACTCTACAGATAAATCAATCTGGGAAGTATTTTTTCTGTGTGTACACAGTATTTTTATTAATAGTAAAAAATATATTTTTAATATAAAAGTTATTTTTGTAACAATTGATAATTTTAACTAATTTCATTAAGTTAATGTTTTCAAATTGTGAAATATAATTTTTTAATTCATTCAATTTTTTTAGAAAATTTAATTTTTGTTAAATATTTTTTGTGAAACATGATTTTTTCCTCCTAAAAACTTATCAAAAGGTTAATTAATTAATTAAAAATTTAATTTATGAATAGAAATCAACTGATTGATTATAAATTTTATGAAAATATACTTTGTGATGAAATGAATGTTTAAAATTTCATACTATCATGCCATTTCTTTTGTTTATTGTTAGTCAATTAATTATTAAATAATTGTTTTAAAAAATATATTTTAGTCTTAATTTCTTTATTCTATCCAATTACTGTTTCATAAGTTGTAATGTGTGTGACTTTATTTTATGACTGCTTAATGTTGTAGGATTTTTTAAATGATCCAAATAAAACTATTTCCTTATAATAGGATAAATCTAGGAATTATTTAAAGTGATTTATAATAAGCTGCTTTATTTATTTATTTATCTCTTGCTCACAGTAATAGTTTATATAGTTCTTGCTTGCTGAGCTAGATTTGCATGTACAAGTTATATGGAGTAGTTTATGTTTAGTGTTATAGACATTCAGATATTGATGTTTCTGGTTGGTGCAAGAGATATCCTCTAAAATCCATGCACTACATTTTATTTATTACTTTTGTAGAAATTTAGTTTATAGTTGGGCAGTACATTAATGGTACTAAGGGGCCAGAGCATTGATGATGGTCAGAATGTTTTTAGTATCTCAACATTATTTGACTTATTGTTGTAGCTTGATGGAGTAGCAACTAAGTTTGTGCATTTCAGATAATTATTGTTTGTATTCCTGCCTTAGGTTTGGCAGTGACTAAATAATTTATCTGGTTTATAGTGGACCACTTTCAAATCCAGTCATAAGATTGACTGTTGATTTATTTTTATTGTTGATCATTCATGATGATGAATGATTATTACTTTGTGTAATGCTAGTGAACTTATAATTAGTTCTGTGCTGATCTCTCATGCTCATTCCTTTTATATTTAATTTTATATTTTGTTTATTTGGGGATGATGATTTCTTATCTGTTGATAATTCAGTCCTAATGTGGTGTACTGATATAAATGGATCTCCAATTGTGGGGCATTGTTACCACAGATTCTCTTTTATTAATCTCTATTTTCTGTACAGTTGTCATTGTTACTCAATTTGTGGGAACATTATTTTCCATACTGTTAATATATATATATATAATATAATAATATTATTTTCCATACTGTTAATATATATATATATAATAAAAATTACCCCAAATCCAAAATTCAACTAGACCAGCATAAAAATAATATTAAAACACAACCAAAGGTTTCACTGCTACAAGCAGACTTCTCAAGTGTAAAGAACTACAAAAACTATACAATACAATATATATATATATATATATATAATATTAACAATTATCCACAAATCCATTCACTTCCCATCCACCCTTAATATTAAAAGAACTCTTAAATAAGTTAATTGCTTCAGAATAATAAATTTTCAATAATAAAGATTCTTTAATTCTTCTTTTGATTTCATTTCTCTCAAAGAAGACAATCTTAGCTTCATCAAAATTAATAGTGTGGCCTGTATCTTTTTCATGGACATACAAAGCAGAACTAAGATATCTATTTTTAACTCTACTTTTATGAATCTTTATCCTTTCATTTAAACTCAAACTACTCTGACCTATGTATACCTTCTTACGAAATAAACGAGGGATAAAATATACTACACCAGAAATAGTCTTTCTATCAAAAATTTCTTTTGTATTATTTAATAAATAATTCAATGTAACACCCCTTTTCCAAGCAATTTTCTTATATATATATATATATATATATATATATATATATATATATTAACAGTCTACCCATGATCCTATTCTAAGAATTTAAATGAGAACAGGTTATTAACCCAAGCTTCAAGTAGATATATTTATGACCATGGAACAAGTCTTATCTCAAACACCAATCTTATCAATTAATAAGACTTATACCCCTTGAAAACAAAAGAAAAGTTTCCAGTGGACTTTTTTTGGGTACCTTATTCAGACTAGCTCAGTCTGAAGGTCTGGGAAACAATGACTATTAGGAGAACAAAGCCAAGATTATCTTACAAAGAAACATCATTTATATACCTTTATAATTTTCCTATCTGCCCTACAAATCTTATTATTTTATTTCTTTTAGAAATGGTAAGCTTTTAAAATAATAACCTAGAAGTTATAAGAATCTCGTAATTCAAATAAATACACAAGTTACAATTTAAATTCTAAGATTTATTAATACACATATATATTAGTATTTCAAACATACAACTCATTCATTCCAATATAATATCAATATACACCTTCATAAAAGAGTGCAACTATATTGTAACAATCAAAATTCGACTATCTCGCTAACACACTGCAGAATTCAAACCATAGACATGGAACTCAACACTAGGAAGGGTTACCTCCCAGAAATCCCCAAGTTCAAATCTAAAGTCTAAACTCCACAATGCCCTCTACATGATAATGCATTTGATGCTACTAATAGTATAACTTCATGCCGGTGCCGGTGATCAGGGAGAAAACAAAAGACTCTAAATCTAAAATAGCCCTAGGTTCAATTAACAATGACTTATAGATGTGCCCTAAGATAAGCCTAATATGATACATAACTAAGATTGCACCCCGAATAAATAAAGAAAAGAAATAAATTTAAAGATAATATTTAATAATCAGATATTAGACAAAGTTTTAGTTATATAAATTTGATAGCTATAAACGAAAGCAAACAATATTTCTGATATCTCATACTTGGGTTATAGTTTATATAACGTGTCTAAAATACAGTGACATGGTAGGCATGTGCAAGCCACGTAAAGTCTTAAAAGAATTTTAATAATCTAAAACTACTTAAGATTGAAATCTTAAATATAAACAGAGAGTCGCTCACAAATTGTTGAGCTAAATTATAAGATCGAACTACGCTGGACAAACTTAGAATTCATTTATATTTAAAGTAATTATTAAGGGAATGAATGGTGGTGCCAGCAATATATAATGCTGAGGAGAGGGTGCAGTATCTTGGTAGACAACTTTACAAAATAAAATGAATAAATGGTCTTGGTTTTGGATAGGCATTTCACCTTTCATTTGGGGCATCTTTAGTCCTTACACAGTTCAAGCCTGGCCCACACCCAGGAGCTTCGTAGCTGTGGGGACATACACAAAATTCCCATGTGACATTCATTGCACACTACTGGGAACCGTGGAGTAAACGGGATGGATTTAACCATTGTTGAACTTGAAGAATAGCAAAGTTTCAGCACCCAAGCATGTTCGCTAGCAACACACAGTTAATTTTTAAAATATTCTTAGTAAAAGGATAATTCATTAAAGAACAGAATAGCTCTCTCTCAAAGTTAATATTTTAACAGCAAGCAGACTCTCAACAAAGCTTAGATAGATAAACAATTATTTTGATAAATTTGTTACATGTAAAAAAATACATTTTAAAATCAGATAATAAATGGGAAGGGGGAATGCATGTTTGCGGTTTAATAAATTAATATGGCAACCAAGCATTATTCAATTTCCCCACATAACTAGCATATACCTGAAGAGATTAATTAAATATTTGCATTACAATAAAGAATTAAATAAAACATTTACAGATACATAAAGAAAATTAACCCAAGCAGAAGTTCAGTATGCATTAAAAGACAATTTAATAAATACATAAATATGGAGTATGAATTGAAGTTTCAAAAGATTTCAGGTTAACTTTATTACCTCATTTTTGACGAGTCAGTCCATGGGCACTTCCAATTTTGCATTAGAGTTCTTGAGCAATTTTTAATTTTCTTTGGGTTTCTTGTTCATCAGAAACATTCAGCATGTAGACTTCAGGAGCAGCATTCTCTGGGCTGGTTCAGCTGGGGCTTGATGGTATGGTGACAGGACATCGGATCATGAATGACGGATGGCCAAAGCACTGGTTCCCAGGGGAAAACAGCCTACTGCCCCTTTACCCCATCATTCTAAGGTTAAATGATCTCAAAACTTGATTTACTAACAAAGTAAGCAGATAAGTCCGATGATGCGAATAAAACAAGTAATCAGAAAATTATGAATAATGTCCAAATTTTCAGAATCACAGAAATACAATTTTTCTGTCACAATATGCATCAGACTAATAATAATTACAATAATCAATCAGCCCTATTTATATGCTCCCTCTGATTATACAAATCTAACCCTGTGGTGGTAAAATCCATTTATTAAATTTATTAATTAAATTGGAAAACAAAAAATGCACTTTTAATTATTATATCTGCTCATTAACTCTGTTAACCTTATCAAAAATCTACTAGTGAAACTGGCGCCAACATGTTAAAATTATCCACTATTGTTCTTTCCCTACCCTCACTGATTTAAAAAGAAAATGGCATGATTTTGAAAAACTAAAGTAAAATTTTTTATTTATAACTTTCTTTTGAATTTAATGTCCCAAGCCTATTTATTAGGGATATTATTTTATTAAATGCAAACAAATATAGCGAATATAATATCCCAAAATAGACTCAAAACAAACTAACTTTAAATAATAAATATTTTCATAACTTTTGAAAATATTATCGCAGTATGTGTGTAGATGAGAATATGTGACCTACTTTATTGTACAAGCATATATACATAAAATATACTCGATGGTTTGAAAATAAAACCGTTTAAGACAAATTTAATTATTATAAAATCCTGGATACCTATTAGACATATAAATTTAGGCAGGATTTTGGTAAATATATGCAGTAAACACAATACGATAAAATTAGGGTTTTAAATAAGGCATGAGGGTAGGTAAAAAGAAGGCAAGGTGAAACTAAGTTTTGTAAGGCATATCTTACTGTTTCAATACATCAGAGTTGTATTTATTAAATGATTTAATCTATTTCTATAAATTACTTTCTTTAAGTTGGGACAAAGCACATATTTCTTAATTTATTATTAAATGAGATATTTATTTTATATAGCGTGATGTTTATGAATTGTAATAAACTAAAGATCGGTTTTTCAAGCTAATTCACATGCTCTTTATGAATCTTAATAATAAATGGATACTTTCACTTCGAACACAAGATAAAGTCTTTGTGAAAGAATAGAATGAATCCACCTATTCTTTCAACACAAACACGTAAGTATGGGCAAATCGTAAGCACTGGAAATGAGAGCATAAAGATGAACCAATCACTTTAAATTACTTTTTACTATGTCTGAATGAATGATGCCCACAAAATTTCCTAGAATTTACGATACGTCATTCTTAAAGAAACTAAACATATGTAAATGAGATATTTATTTTATATAGTGATATTTTATGAATTGTAATAAACTAAAGATCGGCTTTTCAAGCTAATACACATGCTCTTTATAAATCTTAATAATAAATGAATACTTTCACTTCCAACACAAGATAAAGTCTTTGCAAAAGAATAGAATGAATTCACCTATTCTTTCAACCCAAATGCTTAAGTATGGGCAAATCATAAGCACTGGAAATGAGAGAATGAAGATGAACCAATCTCTTTAAATTACTTTTTACTATGTCTGAATGAATGACACCCGCAAAATTTCCTAGAATTTACGATATGTCATTCTTAAATGAAACTAAACGTATGTAAATGAGATATTTATTTTATATAGTGTGATGTTTATGAATTGTAATAAACTAAGATCAGCTTTTCAAGCTAATACACATGTGCTTCATGAATCTTAATAATAAATGAATACTTTCACTTCCAACACAAGATAAAGTATTTGTAAAAGAATAGAATGAATCCACCTATTTTTTCAATCCAAATGCTTAAGTATGGGCAAATCTTAAGCACTGGAAATGAGAGTGTGAAGATGAACCAATCACTTTAAATTACTTTTTACTATGTCTGAATGAATGACGCCTGCGAAATTTCCTAGAATTTACGACATGTCATTCTTAAATGAAAGTAAACATATGTAAATGAGATATTTATTTTATATAGCACAATGTTTATGAATTGTAATAAACTAAAGATCAGCTTTTCAAGGTAATTCACAATAAATGAATACTTTCACTTCCAGCACAAGATAAAGTCTTTGCAAAAGAATAGAATGAATCCATTTATTCTTTCGACCCAAATGCTTAAGTATGGGAAAATTTTAAGCACTGGAAATGAGAGTGTGGAGATAAACCAATCACTTGAAATTACTTTTTACTATGTCTGAATTAATGACACCTACGAATAGGTGGATTCATTCTATTCTTTTGCAAAGACTTTATCTTGTGTTGGAAGAGAAAGTATTCATTTATTATTAAGATTCCTAAAGCGCATGTGTATTAGCTTGAAAAGCTGATCTTTAGTTTATTACAATTCATAAACATCGCGCTATATAAAATAAATATCTCATTTACATATGTTTAGTTTCATTTAAGAATGAAGTATCATAAATTCTAGAAAATTTTGCAGGCATCATTTATTCAGACATAGTAAAAAGTAATTTAAAGTGATTGGTTCATCTTCATGCTCTCATTTCCAGTGCTTAAGATTTGCCCATACTTAAGCATTTGGGTTGAAAGAATAGGTGAATTTATTCTATTCACAAAGACTTTATCTTGTGTTGGAAGTAAAAGTATTCATTTATTATTAAGATTCATAAAGGGCATTTGTATTATCTTGAAAAGCTGATCTTTAGCTTATTAATTTATTATTATATGTTCACTTAATATATATAGAGATGCTCAAAGTTACCTCATTTGAGAGTGAATGTTCAAAGTTACCTCATTTGAGAGTGAATGTTCGCATGTTTAAGGCTGATGATCAGTAAGCTTACAGTATTACAATGACAATTGTCTTAGTGAGAAATGTTGGTCTGGAAGATGATGAAAGATTCCATAACATTTTCACATAAGATAATCCATCCTAGAAGTTAGGTAGATGATTCTAAAATTGATTGAACGAAAGTTCTTGCTGTTTGGAAAATCTCCATAGATAAAGGTCAGGCAGGTCACAAAATAGCTGTACACTGGGCCAGTTTAATGAATCCACATGATTCTTTTACCCCAGCATTTCTATGGAGTCCATTCTTATTAATTTTTATTATTTAATAAAATCACTTTATGAAATTTACTTTCCATGCTTTTTTCTCTCTAACGGTCACTTGTCCGAATCACTACAAAATCAAAATATATGTATATAGTTATTTTATTTTAACTCCCTTTCACTTCACTTTTTTTTATCTATCCATATGCCGATGACCATTATCCCAGGAATACTTTTAACAGAATCAAGTTTCATTGTCCCAAAATACCTAGTGTCCAATTTTTGGAATTCTGACAAGTGTAATTAACAGAAATCACTCATGGCAAAACTTGCAACTCCTTTTATTACTCTTCAGCATTCTATATTTAATTTCCTTTTGTTAAGAAACATGCACTACAAATGACATTATTTCAATAACTATAATTTACAGTAAAAAATAAAAATATATAAAACAAATATATAAAAATACAACTCTGCACATAACTGCTTCTCTTCATCTTCACATACAAATCTATCTGATAGTAATTAATTCTACACAACATCACAACACATGTAATAAATATATGTGTAATTGTTCTTCCCTTTAAATGATTAATGTATTTCACATACACTCTTTTGTAACAGGGTTTGAATGTATATCTATAAATTTTCTCACATCTATTAATTTAATCCATAATAACAATTGCAATAAACACTCTTTTGTAATCATTATTGCATTTTACTTTTTTTAGTACCCATATTCGAACCCAGCTACTGTTACAATACCCCCTGGTGTAATAGCCTTCAAATACCATCTGTATATTTGAATGGCTTCTTAACTGCCTCTTATCTATCCTTTATCTATACCACCCTTTTGCTTCGGTAGCCATGGCCTCTTTTCTTGACTGTAATTTGGCTTATCTGGTGGACATTGAGCTTCTGGCTTGAACTGCCATCTCTGTTTGTAACTATTGTCACCTCTTTTTCTACATGTCATGTCCTCATCAGATCATCCTTCTTCCACCCTAAGCCTAGCACTTTGCTTATGTTGGACTTCCTTTCCTCATTCCAATGGTACACTATGGTCATACACGCTCATGTTCAGCACATTAGATAGTTCTGCCACCTCTCCAATAGATGCCTTTCTCACCACCAACATCATACTTTCTTCATTCATAGGCATATTGTGTCTTATGATGCGAATGATGTGACCTTCTGGCAAATTGCCTGCATCCAGCATTTTCAGTCTTGCCACCTTGCGATGAAAGAATTTAGAGATATTTTCTTGTTTCCCTTGCTCATATTTCTCTCACATAACTTGGTAATGTACAAGCTCCTGGCAATCTTTCGACCAGAAAGTCTCCTGTATCTTCTTCTGGTACTCCTCTAAGGTTGTAGATTGTTGGGACAATGAGTCCCACCATGCTTGGGTGTTCCTGCTCAGATTACTACATTCTATCACTAATTTACCTTTTTCTGGCATGGGATTCATACCAAAGTATCTTTGTAGGCCTTGCAGATGCTCCATGGGAGCTTCCCCCATTTGTCCTTCAAATGGCTGTATCTTCAGGAACTGTTTCACATTGTTATGCATCACCATACCCATATATTTACCATATTTCCTGGTTTTTCTGCCTTGCAGGCCTTCAGCTTCTGTTTTACATTCCCTTCTCATTCATCTAAACTCCCCACTACTTCTTTACTGTTCAATTTTTCAGCCTTTTCTTTATTTTCTCCTTCCTTTCTCTCATACTCCCTTTTCTCTTGATTACTTTTGCTTTCCATCCCTAGTCTCCATTCTATATTCTGAAATCTCATTTCAAACCTCTCATCCATTTCCTGAATTTGGGGTTCCAGACTTTTCTAATTTTTCTAAAATTATCTCCATTACACTTAGTTCTTTCTCCTCCCCTGTCTTCTGATATTCCACTTACTACTTTTTTTCAACTTCATTTTCTTGGTACCTATTTATTCTGTTAGTGTATATCTATTACTATTCTAAATAAACGTGTCAGGTTCATTACTCTGGTTCTCAGTGGTATACTAAATAATTCACCTGATAACCTTCTTTCACTCATTTCTACCCTTTCAGAAAGATATCGTTTTGTAATATCCCCAATACTGATAAAATCCTTAAACCCCTGTTTTATGAATTATATGACTTTTATATATTTCACTGAACAAACGTTATCGATCATCAACATTATTTTCTATTCTGACTACTTGAGAACTTTTCTGGAAGTATAGCTATATATCACAAAATATGCCATCATTTAAATATATTTTTAAACTCTTTCTATTTTCTCTCTTTTTTAAAAAAAAAAAATCATTCAACTTTTGTTGTTAAGCCCTTTTTAAATTTCGTTCTCCAACCTTCACTGCCCCATTCATTGTGAAACCATTTTAACAGTCTGCCCATGATCCTACTCTAAGAATTTAAGTGAGAATGAGTTATTAACCCAAGCTTTGAGTAGATATATTTATGAGCATAGAACAAGTCCTATCTCAAGTGTCAATCTTACCAATTAATAATAATTATACCTCTTGAAAACAAAAGAAAAGGTTCCAGTGGACCTTTTTTGGGTACCTTATCCAGACTAACTCAGTCTCAAGGTCTGGGAGACATTGTCTATCAGGAGAATGAAGCCAAGATTATTGAATCTTATTATTTCTTTTAGAAATATACAGTCGTGAATATTGGTAAGCTTTTAAAATAATAACCCAGAAGTTGTAAATAAATGTTATAGTTTAAATTCTAAGATTTATTAACCTCTTTTTTTGCTGATTATTATATTGGCCGAGTGATGTAAAAGTCTAAACTTTTACTTGGTCAATTCACAAACTCAAGCATCAAAATATATTCATCTTTTAATATTATATTCACTTTAGTTTCATTTGTAAAAAGTATATTAATAATTTGTCAGGTTATGAAAGTGAACAAAAGTTTTTTCAAAAACAAATTTATATTTATAATTATAAAAATATTCGATAGCGGCAAATCTAAAATGAACGTTACTCACCAACCAAAAAGTTTTGCTGATGTCAGTGATTTCTTTCCCAATTTTATGTTGCAGATAAGTAAATAATTTTGCTAAAGTCTTAACTATTTTTCTAAAATAATTTTATTTTTAGCATATTTTATCAAAATAATTTATAATTTGTCAAAAAATACTTTTAAAATGGTCTAAAATATTCATTTATCATTTTCGAAATGAAACAAAAGAAATCGTAGCAGTAAAAGTTATTGACAACCATTTTCTTTGTTGGCAAAATTTAACAGCCAATCATATTTAAGAAAGGATGGCCTTTTTCCTTTGTTAGACTTTCAATGTCAGTTTTATTGATTTTTTACTTGTAAAATAATTCAAGAGAGGGCAGCATCTTATGGAACTTTTTTTAATCTTTAAAAATAATGCAAAATCTTAATGGTAGTATTAAAAATGCCCGATTTAGAGCGACTGGAAGCCGATGCAAACCATCACATTTTTAGCCATAACTAGCAAAAACGAGGTTAATACACATATATATTAATATTTCAAACATACAACTCATTCATTCTGATACATATATATAAAGTCAATGTACACCTTCACGAAAGAGTGCAATTATACATCAGAGTTGTATTTATTAAATGATTTAATCTATTTATATTATTACTTTCTTTAAGTTGGGACAAAGTGCATATTTCTTAATTTATTATTATATGTTCACTTAATATATATAGAGAAAGTCAAAGTTATCTCATTTGAGAGCAAATGTTCATGTGTTTAAGGCTGATCTGTAAACTTACAGTATTACAATGGCAGTTGTCCTAGTAAGAAGTGTTGTCTGGAAGATGATGAAAGATTCCATAACATTTTCATACAAGATAATTCATCCAAGAGGTTAGGTAGATGATTCTAAAATTGATTCACTGAAAGTTCTTGCTGTTTTGAGTTCCGTGATCATTTCACTTGCTTGAAATAGATGGCTAAAATCTCCATAGCTAAAGGTTAGGCAGGTCACAAAATATCTGTACACTGGGCCAGTTTAATGAATCCACATGATTCTTTTATCCCAGTATTTCGATGGAGTCCATTCTTATTCCACATGTTTCTTTTATCCCAGTATTTCGATGGAGTCCATTCTTATTAATTTTTATTAATTAATAAGATCACTTTATGAAATTTATTTTCCACGATTTTTTCTCTCTAACGGTTACTTTTCCAAATCACTACAAAACCAAAAACTATATAGTTCTTTTATTTTAACTCTCTTTCACCTCACTTTTTTTATCTATCCATATGCCGATGACCATTATCTCAAGAATGCTTTTAGCAGAATCAGGTTCCATTGTCCCAAAATACTTAGTAGCCAATTCTTGAAATTCTGACAAGTGTAATTAACAGATGTCATCCATGGCACAACTTGCAACTCCTTTTATTACTCTCCAGCATTCTATATTTAATTTGCTTTTGTTAAGAAACATGCGCTACAAATGACATTATTTCAATAACTATAACTTATGGTAATAAATAACAAAAATATATAAAACAAAAATATAAAAATACAACTCTGCACATAACTGCTTTCATCTTCACATACAAATCTATCTGTTAGTAATTAATTTTATGCAACATCACAACAACACATGTAATAAATATATGTGTATACATTCTTGCCTTTAAATGGTTAATGTATTTCACTCACACTCTTTTGTAACAGGGTTCGAATGTATATCTATAAATTTTCTCGCATCTATTAATTTAATCCATAATAAAAATCTCAGAAAACACTCTTTTGTAATCATTATTGCCTTTTACTTCCTTTAGTACCCGTATTCGAATCCAGCTATTGTTACAATATATAAACAAAGCAAAACTCTCCATAGAGTAGTGCCACCCTGTGCCAATCAGAGTAATCAATAAATGCCAGAAGGTTGGTACATAAAATCCCTATCTAATGCCTACAGTTGGCACAGAGTGGCACTACTGTATGGAGAGGTTTGCTTTGTTTATAAACAATTATGTGCTAGTATAAGAGATAGTGATCATGTGTTACAATATATAATTGTAAATTTTATTTCATTGGTTTATAAGTTATCAAAAACTTTTTTAGTAATCAGTTTCTTCAAATGAAATTTTTGTAATGGAGGAAAATTGTACACTGTGATTCCCATGAAAATATTATTTGTAATAGAAAATATTTTTTATGAAATTTAGATGCTCACTTCGTAAATCTGAGGTTTGTGATATTCCAATTAATAATCTAATTAAAAGTCATTTTTTGTTCTTTGTGATTTAAAAAGAAATGAAACTATTGTCATTATCCTTGCAGATAAAGGTAATAGGGCTTTTCTACTTGACTGTTCTGATTATATCATCATCATCATTATCAACCATTATCAATCCACTGCAGGATGAAGGTCTCCCCAAGTTTAATCCATCTTCTCCGATCTTTAGCTTCTCTTCTCCACATCACCCCTGCACACTTTCTTATTTCATCCATCCATCTCACATGTGGTCTCTTTCTAGGTCTTTTACAATCTCTTGGAATTCAGTTTAAAATTTCAACTGTCCATCTATTATCATCTCTTCCAGCAATATGTCCAGCCCAACTCCACTTCAATCTTTTAATTTTTTCAATGAGATCAGTAACACCCGTTTGTTCTCTTACTCATACATTTCGTTTTCAATCTCTTCTTGTTACTCCCAACATACATCTCTCCATACTTCTTTGAGTGGTCTGAAATCTCTGTATTGCTCTTCTATTGAGTATCCAAGTCTCAGATCCATAAGTAAGAACTGGTAAAACACATTTGTTAAAAACCTTCCTTTTCAAACACATAGGCATATTTCCTTTTAGTATCAAGTTATTTCTACCAAAAGCACTCCAACCAAGTTTAATTCTATGATTAATTTCCTCCATTATGTTTCCATCTGTATTAATAATCTGACCAAGGTATTTGTAACTATTAACTTCTTCTAATTCATCATAATCAATCTTTATTTTCATATTTTGAGGAAATCGATTAAACATTACTTTAGTCTTTAACATTTATCTTTAGTCCTACTTTCATCTGATAACTCCTGCAACATTTCCTGAAGCTCTGAGGCATTATTTGCAAAAACAACTACATCATCTGCAAAATCTAAATGACTTAAATAATCTCCATTTACTTTCACTCCTTTAGTTTCCCATTTTAATCCACAAAATACTTCTTGAAGCACTGCTGTAAAAAGTTTTGGAGATATGGAGTCACCTTGTCTTACACCTTTCTCAATGTTGACTTTCCCAGTATCATTGTATAATATAATTGTTGTTGTTGCATTTTTATAAATGTTCTTTTAAATATGACAATATCCTGGATCTATACCTTGATGATCCAATGCTTTAATCACTGAAGAAATGTTTATAGAATCAAATGCCTTTTCATAATCTTCAAATCCAAAACATAATGACAACTCATATTCATTTGTCCTTTCTATAACTTCTCTCAGTACCTGAATATGATCTACTGTACTAAAACCACTTTTAAATCCAGCTTGTTCTCTTGGTTGGTGAAAATCCAATGTTCTCTGTAGACGAGTTGCAATTATCTTGGTAACAATTTTATATAAAACTGATAAAAGGCTGATAGGTCTGTAATTTCTAATATCTTCTTTATCACCTTTTTTAAATATTAATATTATTACTGCATTCTTCCAATCATCCCGTACATCTTTATCATTTAGACATTTAGTATATAACTTTGCTAAAAAAAATTCTGTTTCTTCGCCTGCTTCTTTTAATATATCAATTATAATTCTATTGTTACCTGGAGCCTTTCCTTTCTTCATACATTTGATTGCATTTCTCACTTCTTCATTTAAAATTCTGGGCTATTCGGAAGAAGTAATAGATATAGGAGGTACTTGTTCTTTATTACTATATAATTCTTGATAAAATTTTTCTACCAATTTCATGATGTCATCTCTCTTTTTAGTAATAATTCCATCTTTTTTTCTTATTGCAGATATAAATTTCCTACCAATACCAAAATGTTGTTTTACATTCTTAAGACTTTTATTTTCTTCTACAGCTTTTTTTGCTAGTTCACAGTTATACTTTCTTATATCATTTTCAACTCTTTTCCACAGCATTTTATAAAATTCGAGATATTCAATTCTTTTTAATGCATCATTTTTGTATATCTTCATATTTCTTCTTTTGTTCATAAATTCTCTAGTCTCAGTAGAAATTTTATTGGTCAATTGCTGCTTTTTTTTTTTTTACCAGTTATCTTTGTTGCAGTTTTTAAAAGTGTATCAGTTATTTTCATATTAATTTCATTCAAATCTGAATCATGTTCAAAATCTACTAATACTTGAAACCGATTTGTAAGTTCTAATTTAAATTCATTAGAATGTTTCTGAAGATTAGGAATATCAACTGTAAATATTGTTTTTCTTAACAATTTTTGTCTTTCTAGTTTTACATTAACACGTATCTTGCACCTTACTAATCGATGATTACTTCCTGTGTTAAATCTATTAAGAACATTACAATCTTGAAATATGTATTTCCTGTTAGTCAAAATATAATCCAATTCTTCTGTACCTTCATTTGGATGCTTCCATGTCCATTTTCTTTTAACATTTTTCTCAAAAAAAGAATTCATAATATAAAGTTTTTCTTTTTCTGCAAACTCCACAAACCTATGTCCTCTCTCATTTCTATTACCACAACCAAAATTACCTACAGCACTTTCATCTTTCATTTGTTTACCAATTCTAGTATTAAAGTCTCTCAATAACAATTTTAAAATGTTGTTTACTCTGATCAAAAGCCTTTTGTACATCTATATAAAAATCTTCTACTTCTTCATCACTATGAGAACTTGTTGGGGCATAAACCTGAATTATCTGCATTTGGTATCTGCTATTAAGTTGTATAACTAATCTTGCCACTCTGTCTGATACACCATCCATCTCCACAATATTGTTCTTCCACTTTTTATTTATAATGAATCCTACTCCACTTCTATTTCCAATATTTGTGCCTTTGTAATAGAATATATGTCCACTTTTTAAATCAATTGTCTCTTCACCTTTTCTTCTAACTTCACAAAGTCCAATAATATCCCATTTAATATAAGAGAGTTCTTCTTCTAATTCTTGCAATCTTCCTTCACTTGAAAGTGATCTGCAGTTGTAAGTACATAAATAAAAAGTTGTCATCAAATGGCAGCCTGGGTCCGTAAGCAGGGGATTCTTAGCACCCTCTGCCTTCGTCCACCAACCGCTGCATTGGTTGGTGACTTTACAGCCTCCTGGAAATAAGGGCCATACTTTTTTTTTGTCTGTCATAATTGTATATATGTATTGGAAAAATATTTATCATTTACACAAACAAACAGATATTACTGTCCTTCTATCTGTTTCACCTTTATGTCTCCATAGACACATCTATGCCGGTTTTAAACACTCTTTAGTACAAGTGTATATGTATCCACTCAGTGTTATATGCCTTTACACAGCTGTATATATATGTTTACACAGTTGTATATATCCACACAGCGATATATTCATTTATACAGTTATATATGTGGTCACAGTTTTATATGCATTCAAACAATTATATGTTTATTGTCACACATACAAGCACCTGTAAATGATAATGATATTAATTTTTGTATAGATATATTGCAGCATTTATATAAATAATATATTGTATAAGGGTTATTTTGTTTAGAAAATGTGGCTAAATATTCTTTAACAAGTTTGGTTTAAGTAAATTATAAATCACATGCGAAATTCACAGATTGGTAATAAGACTATTTAGAATAATTCGCAGGTGAGATCAGATGGTCCCTAGGTTATTGACATTGTTTTAGAGCTCATTCATTACGATTGTAATGAATTTCTTTTCCCAGATCAAACCAGTAAAAATTTGGCAACAAGATAAAAAAAGAGAGATTAGAATCAAAAGAGACAGACTGCTGTAAAACTTAGAAGAAGTTTGAATTGTGTTTTAAAATAGATAGTCGCTGGCTTTTGATCTAGGGAATATAGATATCGCAGATTTTTATTTAGAATAATTCGCAGGTGGGATCAGATGGTCCCTAGGTTATTGACATTGTTCTAGAGCTCATTCATTACGATTGTAATGAATTTCTTTTCCCAGATCAAACCAGTAAAAGTTTGGGCAACAAGATAAAAAAAAGATAAGAATCAAAAGAGACCTAAGGCTAAAACTTAGAAGTCTGAATTGTGTTTTAAAATAGATAGTCGCTGGCTTTTGATCTAGGGAATATAAATATTGCAGATTTTTTTTGAAATCAGACTCTTTAGCTTTTTTTTTCTGAAAATTGTTGTGGAGACCAGAATCCAAAATGATCGAGTAAAATAATATATTTACTGGCTCTGGAGCCAGATGGCTACTCTCAGTTCCTCTAAACATTCCTTTGAATAGACTTTCCAGCAACCTGCATGGAGAATATGAAGAAATTTAACCTATCTGAAAGGCCACTGAAGATTATGATGCTGTCAGACGCCCTATTCCAACCACTATCATTGATATACGCTTCAAGTCCACTCAAGGAGGCAGAGAGAGATGGTAATCATTTTTAAAAAGAAGCTGCGGTATGAACTTTAATCTATAAATTCTTATAACACTTTAAAAAGAACGTTCTATCTAAATTATAAAAACTCTTTCAATTTTACCCTCTTATAAAACGAAACTATCAGTCTGTGTAACTTTATCTATAATGTAAAAGAAAAAAAAGCTCACTTACTTTAATTTTATAAACTGCTGAAATCTTTTATGAATTAAAAGATTTCATATTTTTTTTTATACTCATTAAATGTCCGAAATTTATTCTCTTCAATTCCTACAAACTAACGGTCTTGCCAAATTTCAGTAATTTTAATATTTTGTTTAAATGCATTTTGTTATGTTTAATATGTGATAATATGCTCAGATTTCGAAACAATGAAACTAAGTAAGTAATTTATAAAGGAGATAATTGTAATCTTCACTTAGACATTTTAAAAGCCTTGTTTATTTTATTAAATCATTGTTTCGAAATTATAATATTGGTAATAAACGAATGCGCTAACCACTCGTTGTTATCATAGTTATATATATATTGTAAAATCGTATTTTTTTAAGATTTGCTTAACCGATCTTATATTATAACCTTTGATATTTATTAGTTGGAAGGGGATATATATATATTGTCTAGAGATGATAAAGTATATTTGCTAATGTTTGTATTAAGTCCCATCGAATATACTTTCCCTCCTTAATTAAGAATCTTTATATGCAGATTCAGGATCTTAACTAGATTATTTTTATGTAGTTTAAGCCCATTTTATTAGCATACTTATAATGCTAATTTTAAGAACTGTTTTGAATTAGCTTGACAGATAAAAGCTATCTGTTTTAGGCGCAATTAATTATATGCATACTTATTGCTTTTTATATATATATTGCGTGCATTGCGGGTGTGTTTTTATATAGTACACTTATATGTGTTACGTTTTGCTGCCTCTGACAAGGGTTCACGGTAACAAACCGCCCCTTTATTTAGTTCGGGTTATGGCTATCTTCATTAGAACTGGGGGCGTGAGGACCCAGATTTTTCCATAAAGCCAATCCGACTTCCTGAACTTTATGTTCATACATCAATAGCAGCAAACCGTCGGTCTCAGAGCAAACCGAGCATTTGATGCTGAAACTCTTGAAGAATCACACACTCGCACTGCAAGTTTATTTCTTTAATATTTTATATAGCGCCATAGCGCATATATGTGGACCTAATGGTAACCAGTTCTTTTTCCCATATTAATTAATCATTCAGCTTTAGACTGGAGTTTGAATCTGGGTTATCAGTTTGAATCTGCATGATTCTGAGTTTATTTAGTTGCTCATTTAATTAGTATATATAACAGCCTTTAAAACTGGCTGTACTCATCATCATCTCTACTAAAGTATCAACTTCTAACTTAAGCAAGTCAAGTTCATAAGATGAGCATATTAAATAATTAGGCATGACCTCTATAACTCACACACACATGTATTGTAATATGTTTAAAAGGGAACAGATGTACTTGATAACAGTCCCAACTATTGTAACATGCTTGCCTGTATTGAATACCTTGTGAAGATTATACAATCCCTGCCATTATGATATTTTGTGTTAGATCATTTGTTATTGTTTTAATAAATCCTTTTAAATATAAACTGTTGTATATCTTTCTTGCTCAGACTCTAGATCAAACCAAACCACAGTATCTTATCCAATCCATAGTATTTTATCCAATCCACAGTATATTATTAAATGTCACAGTTCATTACTCCAATTTCTTAATGAGTTTATATGCTATATGTGTATGTCTAGTATTTAAGATTAATAGAGTGTTAAGTGTTATATATATCACTTATTTAGTTAGGTTAGTAATGACCTTAAGTCTCGTGTTTCTCCCTGTTCTATGTCGGCTCGCGGTTAAATGAGAACTGAGTGTAGCCCCAGGAATGTCACTCATAAGGTGTTAAATTTGGAGTACTGGCAGATGAGTTGGAGTTTGGTCGGATTAGAGGTCTCAACCACCTCACTACGGTCAGCTTTGGTATATTTTGCTTGGGCTCTGAATTTTGTTGCATGAGTGTACAAATCTGACTGTTACATAGGTTTTTTTTTTCCTCGATTATGGACGCCCTTCCGTGGGGCCTAGTTAATTTTCACGACCCTGAAAGATAGATATATGAGTACAAATTTTTGTTTTCCTGATTATGTAATTTTTTTTTTTTCACTGATTATGGATGCTTAAGTCAGTGGGCTTCTTCAATTGATGTTCATGTCCCTGAACTGAGTATAGGCCCTGAACATGGTCTTGAACCAGGTATAGGCCCTGAATTGAATATATGTGTGTTTTTTTTTATATATGCATTTATATTATATTTTCTCTCCAAATATGAATGCCATGCATGGACAAACTTAGTTACACACCCTAAACTGAGTGTGTGGGTGTTGATATATATAAAAGATTTTTTTTTCATGAAATATTTTTTTTAACAACATTTGCATATGTATATTTTTTTCTCTTGAGTATGAACAACCAGTTAGTTAATTCACATGCCCTGAACTGATAAAAGCATTGAACTGAATACAGGTCCTGAACTGAATACAGGCTCTGAATTGATATATGTTGAAAAATATATGTAAATTTTTTTTTAAATTATGGTATTGCAATGGGAGGAGTATTCTTGACTATATACACATGAGCCATATATATATATATAAATTTTATAATTTTTTTTTTTGTCTATTTACTGAGACTCTGTTTACTTTAAGTAAAGAATTTTAAAAGTGTCTCTGGCTCAGATATAGCATGAATGTAGGCAGGATGTGTCAACCGGATATTAGGTGTGTCACATACATGTTAGAAATTGGAATCTTAGGTTATATATGTGGTGTTTTTCTTGCTCACTGGTGACTGGCGCCCGAGGGTGATTTGAATAGGTTGATAGTCATCCTCATATAAATTTTGTCATCAGGGGTAGAGAAAAGGGTTTGCATAAAGGGGCTCTATCGCTTTAAACTTATTATAAAAATTTGGATTGGTTTGGAGAATGAGCAAGGAAACAAAAAAGAGGCAAGGTCAAAGTAGATTAAATAAATGGAGATATATACATGTACTTCAGAGCAAACCTGGCATAGAAAGCAAAATTTTTTTTTAAAGTCTTTTCTTAGGAATGATCGGCTTCAGTGAAGGAAGAAAGGAGGTGCAATTGGTAATATAATTTTTTTTTTTTAAATTTTTTTGTTTTACATAAATGCTTTTACTATATACTTTTAAATTTTTTTTTATAAAATACTTGAGTATGTTAGATGTAAACAGGGCTTAAACTTGATAGTGGCAGTGGTTATTGAGATCAGTAGTAAGGATAGGTTAATAAAGGAATGCAGTGGTCTGAAAGTTAGGAATTAGAGAGAGAGAGAGCCATCTTGGGGGGAGAGTCAGTAAATAATCATTTAGAGCAGGTATTAATAATTAGTATAATTCTTAGTCATAACCAAAGCTGAAAGTTATTATGGACAGCCATCCAAAGAAAGTCATGGGGGAAAGCCAAATTATCATGTCACCAACCTTCTGGTTACAGATGAAAGTGATGATGGAGACAGTCCAACAAGAAGGGTACCTTAGAATGAGGGAGAAACTGGATGCCTATAAAATGGAGATAGGGGAAGGCTTGCAAGCCCTAGGCAGAAAAATGGAGGAAAGAAATCAAAATATAGAGGGGTTACATAAGGGTTCAAAAAGATTGGGAGTAAACTGCCAGCAGGAAGTGTTCAAACTGGAGGAGCCTTCTCAGAAGAAAATGATAAACCTGGAGAAGCACCCAGTGGATATTGCAGAGAGTAAGAAGGGTAGCCAAGAGGATATAGATGTAGAGGGAGGAGAAGCAGGAGAAATTCCTGAAGGAAATTTAGGGGATAGTGATGATCAGGATGGTGAACCAAGAGAAGAAAAGCTATTCCATAAAAGGGAAAAATTTGAATGTCTTGATGTTGCAAAAGACTCAGATATGGATTGCCATTATCATTACAAACAAGTAAAGTTAGCAGATCCAGAAGATCGTCTCCAAGAAAACAAGCATGCTGAAACTGCAGATTCTTGTATGCCAGGCAATGAGAATGCTAAAAAGAATATAATTGATATATCTGAGGTAGAACCAGTAAAAGGATGTAAAATGGATGTGGAGATAATAGAAGACTCCAAAATAGTTGTAGAGATTGATGAGTTTAAAATCGATGTAAAAACAGGGGAAGAGTTAAGACTTGATAAAGAAACTGTAGAAGAATTTAAAATGGATGCAAAGACTGCTGAGGAGTTGCAAGCTGATTTAATAAAATCTAAAAGAGATGTAAAATTTGTAAAAGAGTCTAAAGTCAATGATGATATGGAAGAGTCTAAAATTGATGCAGTAAGTATTGATATTTGTAAAATCAATATGGAAATATCAGAGGATTCAAAAATGTATTCAGAGACTGCAATGGATACTGAAATTGATACAAAAAACATGGAAGGGATGGAACCTGATATAAAAATCATGCAGGAATCTCTTGAACAACAAAATATAGCTCAGAACAGTGAAGAGTCTATAGATACTGAAGTAAATGAGAAAGAATACAAAGTAAATCTTCTTTCAACCTCATCTAAAAATGTTATTTATATTGAAGAAATTAAGCCAAAATCTTACCCAGAAGTACCAAAAATAAATGCAGTTAAGGTTACCAAAACTTGCATAGACAGGTATGTTTTAAAAGATAGACATTTCACAGAAATTCCCAAAATGGATGAGTTTGATCAAGTGAAAGAAGACAGTGGAGCTAAGTCCGAGATTGAGGCCCTGTGGGACAGAGTGGTTTTTGATTGTGAAAGAAGTGTGAATATTGCCAGAGCCCAAATGGGAAAGACAGGGTGGAAAAGAAAGAGGAGAAAAGAAGATACTGATGTTTTTAGGAGGGAAAACCAGAAAAGAGTTCAAACTCAGGATCTGAGAGAGGGATATGTTCGGAGATATCCTACATATTTTCCTTTTAGGAAGAAACTGCACCAAACCCAGATGAAGTGTGGGAAGCATAGAAAACTCTGGGAAAGAGATGATGGTGGTGCCCGGATAGGACTGACAGTATGGAAAAGGAGGAGAAAAGAAGGTGCCTATGTCTGCAAGACTGGAAACCAGAAGGGGGTTCAAACTTGGAATTTAATAAAGAGATGTCTTCAGAGGTATCATAAGTATTTCCCCTTTAGAAAGAAAGCCAAACTGCAACCAGTCAGAAAGTCTGGAAGCTTCCTGGTATATGATAAGCTCCAGGAACCCAAAACGTTTCAAAACTTACTCCCAGACCCAACTTAGGTAAGATTAGTTTTGATGATTACTCCTAGATTCTACAAAGATGATGCATGATCATTTATAGAATTGTCCCTACCCCAGTAGTTAGATATATATATTGTGTGTTCTTCTATATAGGTGATATTTATCAAATTAGTTAGCTAATTGGTGTTATATTATTCCAACCCAACAGTATATACATATTAAAATTTTGTGTGCTCATATATATATATGTAATAACCACATGTTTAGCAAATTAGCATAGCCAAATAGCATTAGTATAACCAGTTATAGGTAGATGTGTATAACCTTAGACTTTAGTCATAATGGTATTAGTGTACTGTCATCACTTTAAGACCAGACAGCCAGGCAAGGTAAAAATTTTGCAAGTAATATTTTGTTTCATCATTTGTTTTGTTATGAAATAGTGGTATTATTGAGGGATATTCTTCACCAAGTAAAATCTTTTTTTTTCATTGATTTTTTTTTTGTAAGTTTGGGGAAATGAAACAGATATTACTGTCCTTCTATCTGTTTCACCTTTATGTCTCCATAGACACATCTATGCCGGTTTTAAACACTCTTTAGTACACGTGTATATGTATCCACTCAGTGTTATATGCCTTTACACAGCTGTATATATATGTTTACACAGTTGTATATATCCACACAGCGATATATTCATTTATACAGTTATATATGTGGTCACAGTTTTATATGCATTCAAACAATTATATGTTTATTGTCACACATACAAGCACCTGTAAATGATAATGATATTAAATTTTGTATGGATATATTGCAGCATTTATATAAATAATATATTGTATAAGGGTTATTTTGTTTAGAAAATGTGGCTAAATATTCTTTAACAAGTTTGGTTTAGGTAAATTATAAATCACATGCGAAATTCACAGATTGGTAATAAGACTATTTAGAATAATTCGCAGGTGAGATCAGATGGTCCCTAGGTTATTGACATTGTTTTAGAGCTCATTCATTACGATTGTAATGAATTTCTTTTCCCAGATCAAACCAGTAAAAATTTGGCAACAAGATAAAAAAAAGAGAGATTAGAATCAAAAGAGACAGACTGCTGTAAAACTTAGAAGAAGTTTGAATTGTGTTTTAAAATAGATAGTCACTGGCTTTTGATCTAGGGAATATAGATATCGCAGATTTTTATTTAGAATAATTCGCAGGTGGGATCAGATGGTCCCTAGGTTATTGACATTGTTCTAGAGCTCATTCATTACGATTGTAATGAATTTCTTTTCCCAGATCAAACCAGTAAAAGTTTGGGCAACAAGATAAAAAAAAGATAAGAATCAAAAGAGACCTAAGGCTAAAACTTAGAAGTCTGAATTGTGTTTTAAAATAGATAGTCGCTGGCTTTTGATCTAGGGAATATAAATATTGCAGATTTTTTTTGAAATTCACTCTCTTTAGCTTTTTTTTTCTGAAAATTGTTGTGGAGACCAGAATCCAAAATGATCGAGTAAAATAATATATTTACTGGCTCTGGAGCCAGATGGCTACTCTCAGTTCCTCTAAACATTCCTTTGAATAGACTTTCCAGCAACCTGCATGGAGAATATGAAGAAATTTAACCTATCTGAAAGGCCACTGAAGATTATGATGCTGTCAGACGCCCTATTCCAACCACTATCATTGATATACGCTTCAAGTCCACTCAAGGAGGCAGAGAGAGATGGTAATCATTTTTAAAAAGAAGCTGCAGTATGAACTTTAATCTATAAATTCTTATAACACTTTAAAAAGAACGTTCTATCTAAATTATAAAAACTCTTTCAATTTTACCCTCTTATAAAACGAAACTATCAGTCTGTGTAACTTTATCTATAATGTAAAAGAAAAAAAAAGCTCACTTACTTTAATTTTATAAACTGCTGAAATCTTTTATGAATTAAAAGATTTCATATTTTTTTTTATACTCGTTAAATGTCCGAAATTTATTCTCTTCAATTCCTACAAACTAACGGTCTTGCCAAATTTCAGTAATTTTAATATTTTGTTTAAATGCATTTTGTTATGTTTAATATGTGATAATATGCTCAGATTTCGAAACAATGAAACTAAGTAAGTAATTTATAAAGGAGATAATTGTAATCTTCACTTAGACATTTTAAAAGCCTTGTTTATTTTATTAAATCATTGTTTCGAAATTATAATATTGGTAATAAACGAATGCGCTAACCACTCGTTGTTATCATAGTTATATATATATATTGTAAAATCGTATTTTTTTTAAGATTTGCTTAACCGATCTTATATTATAACCTTTGATATTTATTAGTTGGAAGGGGATATATATATTGTCTAGAGATGATAAAGTATATTTGCTAATGTTTGTATTAAGTCCCATCGAATATACTTTCCCTCCTTAATTAAGAATCTTTATATGCAGATTCAGGATCTTAACTAGATTATTTTTATGTAGTTTAAGCCCATTTTATTAGCATACTTATAATGCTAATTTTAAGAACTGTTTTGAATTAGCTTGACAGATAAAAGCTATCTGTTTTAGGCGCAATTAATTATATGCATACTTATTGCTTTTTATATATATATTGCGTGCATTGCGGGTGTGTTTTTATATAGTACACTTATATGTGTTACGTTTTGCTGCCTCTGACAAGGGTTCACGGTAACAAACCGCCCCTTTATTTAGTTCGGGTTATGGCTATCTTCATTAGAACTGGGGGCGTGAGGACCCAGATTTTTCCATAAAGCCAATCCGACTTCCTGAACTTTATGTTCATACATCAATAGCAGCAAACCGTCGGTCTCAGAGCAAACCGAGCATTTGATGCTGAAACTCTTGAAGAATCACACACTCGCACTGCAAGTTTATTTCTTTAATATTTTATATAGCGCCATAGCGCATATATGTGGACCTAATGGTAACCAGTTCTTTTTCCCATATTAATTAATCATTCAGCTTTAGACTGGAGTTTGAATCTGGTTATCAGTTTGAATCTGCATGATTCTGAGTTTATTTAGTTGCTCATTTAATTAGTATATATAACAGCCTTTAAAACTGGCTGTACTCATCATCATCTCTACTAAAGTATCAACTTCTAACTTAAGCAAGTCAAGTTCATAAGATGAGCATATTAAATAATTAGGCATGACCTCTATAACTCACACACACATGTATTGTAATATGTTTAAAAGGGAACAGATGTACTTGATAACAGTCCCAACTATTGTAACATGCTTGCCTGTATTGAATACCTTGTGAAGATTATACAATCCCTGCCATTATGATATTTTGTGTTAGATCATTTGTTATTGTTTTAATAAATCCTTTTAAATATAAACTGTTGTATATCTTTCTTGCTCAGACTCTAGATCAAACCAAACCACAGTATCTTATCCAATCCATAGTATTTTATCCAATCCACAGTATATTATTAAATGTCACAGTTCATACTCCAATTTCTTAATGAGTTTATATGCTATATGTGTATGTCTAGTATTTAAGATTAATAGAGTGTTAAGTGTTATATATATCACTTATTTAGTTAGGTTAGTAATGACCTTAAGTTTCGTGTTTCTCCCTGTTCTATGTCGGCTCGCGGTTAAATGAGAACTGAGTGTAGCCCCAGGAATGTCACTCATAAGGTGTTAAATTTGGAGTACTGGCAGATGAGTTGGAGTTTGGTCGGATTAGAGGTCTCAACCACCTCACTACGGTCAGCTTTGGTA